>JAIOTZ010001354.1:0-35042 GCA_023374045.1 Limonium bicolor
CATACTTGTTCCATGCCCAAGTCATACTTCCTTTCTCCTTACAATTCCCAAACTCGTCCCTCAAGGTTCCTACATACCATACTATACCAATACACAATAGTTACTCCAATCCGTACTACTACTAACTATCCGGTTCCCCATTACCAATTTATATACATACAGTGCAAAGCTATTCCCAAAGCAATGCAATACACATCACAATCCCGTAGGCACTCCGGTCATCTAGACACAGGACTCCTCTATGTCCTGTTGCCCTTGGAATAATACAACATGCTACCTACTGTCATTCTCCGGTACAAGCTTCCAACAATTACTTACTCTCCAGTCTAAGAAAATTCTTTTACAACTACTAATTAGAAATATTTCTAAAGCATACAACTCCAAATTCCAATTTATATTCATTACTTCTATCCTAAGTGTGATTCTTGTGACCACTTAAGGGGAGCTTCAAGAATCATTCGACCCTGATGTGATCAGCATCAGTGTTGAACTATCTTTCCACCCCAATTTGTGTTCGGTTTCCCTTGATCTGATCAGGATCAAGTTCGACTTCCCACGTCAGTTTCAAACAAACAGATAGTTCGGTTATTTCAATTTCTTTTTTACTCTTCCTAGTCATGATTACAATTTCACACGTCTCCAAAGGATGGAATTCGGTCCATCAATCATCCTCGCTCTAGTTCCCAAATGCTTTACACCGTGGTTCAATACCTAATTGCTCATTTCATCAACCCTCACTGTTTTCCTCCCTTACTCTCCATTGTTTCAACTATTCTAATTAGGAATTACCATACTTGTAGGGTTTAATTGTTCTCAATTTACTTCCGATAATTTTACTTACGAATACACTACTCTTAGAATTCATTCCTCTCCTATTCTCATTTACTTCGTACTACTTCTTCAAGGGCTACAATACTTGTGGAGCTCCGTCCACTACTCGTTACTCTTTACTTACTAATACTCTTACGCTGGTGTTACAAGATGGGTACATTCCTCCTATGGTATTTGCATATTTAATGCCTAGTTACCATAATTACAATATGGACGAGTACTTATGTTTATTTAACATAGTATCAATCATCAATTTGATTCTCATTTGTGCTATGCACATTATGGTTTATGTGTTTTATTCACAAAGCTTACATTAAGCGGTTTTCGCTCTACCCCCCTTAAAAGGGATTACGCCCACGTAATCTACCATATGTTATTATTATTAAACATTGGTTTAATCAATTTGGGCAATCTGAAGCGTTTAGCTTCACTACGGTATACTGTACAACATGCTCTGGTCAAAGGGTCTTAACCATACCAATGGTTTAGTCTTTGCACCAAGAATTCCTCTATGAGTTTATTTAACTCACAATCAATTTGGTTCTAGCCTATTAGGCTTCAAGGCATTAATAGCCCTTCTACTATACTTACTAGGTATATTATCTCCTAGCTAGGGCCCACTAGCTTCTGCTGCGCGACCCTGATAACTTGGGTTATTCACCCTTCGTGTTATCCTTACTGTGCTATACATCACCTTTTACCCGTCTGTTATGGAAGTAAGGTCTACTAAACAATTGCGGTATTCTTTTACCGTGTTTGAACTCAATGAGTATAGATTTTAACCAGCTCTCTGGTGATCTATTATACATACTATCGTGCTTTCACGATTTTAAGCTCCTCCGACTACTGTCGGGTGAGGTTAAGTCACTACTTAGTTGTAGTGCTTCCTGATGTCAATAGTTTCTGAATTACAAGTTCTTCTGGTTCAGTACAAGTGTCTTTACTTGTATGACCTTGCATTTTATGCGTCGGTCCTAGTGACTTGTTACGTCTCCTTTCACCTTTTCCATGGAATTCACATCTTGTGATTGTTAGTGGGTTTACACTCTTCGTGCTTCTTTGGCCTTAGGCCGCACGGTTTGCTGCTAAGCTTCCTTAGCTGGTTCATGCCATAATTGTTGGTGGAAAGGAGGGTCTACTACGGTTTACATTTGCCATATCCCTAACCATCCCATTAGATCATTAACTGCAAGTGCAATACCAAAACACTCAGTCATACAGAGTGCAGAGGCGTAAACGCTTGACAGTAGGTCACTTATGGGATAGGAAGGAATATTTCTGCCTGTCTTCCATACTTACTCCGTGTCGTTATCTAACTACTTCCTCATAGCGGTCGCTTGTTGCGCACCGTATTCTTACTCATTGTACAACATTGTTCTTACTGTTTCTGTTATTGTGATAGTTTTCTCTTTACTCATTGCCATTGTCATTGGCACCATTTCCTTATGGTGTAAGTACACTAGGAGTTTCCTAGTTCATATGTATGATGATTGTTGTTGCATACCGTAATGGTATTATCTTCCCATTGTGGAGATGCCTTATCTCAACTCGGGTTTCATGTGTAGGTTAGCTTACCTCACATTATTTGCTCATTTACGATACCATTTTACCAAGTGTCTTGGTTGACAAAGGGTGAAGTAATTTATCGGGTTACAAGCTCTCTTGAGCGTTGATCCTTCATGGTGTGCAATGTGTATTCCCGTTGATTGTTTTGACAATGATTGTCTTTCAGTGCTGAGCATTGGTTATAGGCTCTAGCTGTGTAGTTATACTTGTATGTACATCACCGGAACATCCCAAGAAACTTCAAAGGTTTTCCGGTCCCGTTCTTCAATTGAAGGGTATTTTATCATTGATAGGTGAAAGTTCTTGTTGAGGGGTTTGTATCCACTCAAAAGTCTCATGGCAAGGTTACTATATTAGTACCTGCTTATGTACTGCATATGGAGTATACTTACTCCTTTAAGTTGTGATGGTTTGGAATGTCTTTTCCTTGTTTCCTCGCCTCTTGGCAATATCCATAAACGTAGGCTTTACTGTTAAAATAGATGGAAGCCTTTCTCAGGATTCACATCTTCACACCCTGGTGGTCTTCGGTTAACGAGGGGTACTTTCCTTTGGGTTCTCATAGTGTCCAAACGTGGACTAGGCCAACGTCGGCCTTATCCTGATTCTTATGCCTCCGTGTTATTATTGTTACAGCAGGCATGAAGGGTAATTAAACTCCGTCAACTGCATACTAGACTGATGCTCTAGTGACAGTGACACTGAGGTAGTCATTACTTCCGGCCCCTCATTATGTTGAGTTTAAATTGGGTGGTTCAGTTGATGATCTGTTGTCGTATTAGGCAATATCTTTTGCAGTCTTGCTCTCAAATGGTATGGGTTATGCAACCATTAAGGTTTACAAATAGTTGGTTGATGGCCCTTAAGCCGTATTGCTGCGAGCTATGCTCTTTGCAAGCTGCTTATATCTGTTTTTCACTCCTTGTGTACCCCATAGGTTGGGGGTATTACTGGCTCCATGGCAAGCCGTGCCATCACGCTTCCATTCATAGGAGGCCCTTTCTAGCATTCTGATGTTAATCAATGTCTTTTGGTAATTTAGGGTATTTCCTATCAAGTGAAATCCCTTCGGTGTCCTAACCGAGTGTTCGTTGTAGCTTCTGTGCTTTTATCATGTCGTTGTTGTTCAACTGTTGTTATCTCAGACACCCTTCAAGGATTGCTCCTGGGTGTTGGTAGTTATGCCGTTACATCCGGCCAATTTTATAACATGTCGTGTCTACTATACCGCCTTGTTGTATTGTATTTAGAGTTATCCCCTTGTGGGTTATAGCGTCTCCCGTTCCTGGGTAGACTGTTTATACTCCTCCTAGTGTTCTCGACTAGGCTTAAGATCCTGTCCAGCGATGGATTATACTTTTGGTAATCTTGTGACTGCTCTTAGGAACTCTGTCCCGTTTGTTGAGCATTGTGTGTTAACGTTAGGCTTTTGCCTTACTGTGTTCAGGCTGGGTATCCCTTCCAGTTGTCATGTGTTTGTTTGACATCTTGAGACATATCCTATGTCTATTCTTACTAGTCTGCGCTCCTTGCGCTTCCTAATTCTCATTCCTCATCTTCAGATGGATTCCCTGAGTTCCTTTGTACTTAGTCGTCTGAGGTGTCCAGCTGTTCAGGTTTGAACTTACTGATGGTCCGTAGAACGGAGTTGACTACTTTCCGTGCGTCGTACACTACATGTATACATACGTGGGGTACCATGTTGATACGTTACCACTTACCTAACTATATGTCAGGCCCGCAAGCTCCTTCGGAGTGCAGTCGTCCCACATCCCGTAATTGGGTACACTCGTAGTGTTCGTCACACGCCTAGGTGAAGTATTCTATTGTCAACTCCTCTGGTATCACTCTATGATACTCACCGAAATTCTGTTGGTTTGGTTTTAAAATCCAAGGTTTTCAAGAAGGTTATGGTTTGAAAGAAAATTTTGGTTTTTAAAATATGTTTCGGTGTTAAAGAAGTCTCTCATAGCATAGCCATTCTTGAGGTCTTGGCCAAGTCTAGCTTCCCGCTGACTGGTATGTTTTAAGTATAGTGGTCGGGCCGTTAAGCCTTCCCAAGGTTCCATACGTCTGGTTTGTTAGGATGTGTGACCTGTGGTTGTTTCATTACGGTCACGGTACATTACTATGTACTTGTGACGTGTTAGTGTTCCTTTACATATTCGTGTTGTTACTGCACTTGCCGTGGCAAGTGCGTGTACTGGTGGTTTTTGAGTAATCCTATACCGATCACGGTATGGTTTTTACTCACATTTGATAGCCTTGTTGACTCTTCCCTTGATTGTTGATCTACGATTGGTATACTCGATCCTTTAGGTAGTTCCTCGGTGGTCTAGACATGGCTGTCGTAGATCTGTGTACTTCTCCAATCCTTGGAGATTCCCACTTTATTTGGTTAGTGTCGTTCCTTGTGGCTCGTTCCCACTCATCTGTGGTGGTTACTTGCAGAGTGTTATTTCTGAGTGGTTAAAGAGGTGTAAAATTAAAAGAAAAGAAATTAAAAACTCAAATTATAAACGTCGGGCTGCAAACAATCCCGGTCGTAGTTAGAAAAAGTCGTATCCACAGGGAGATTGTTCAATTTATCCTAGTCTTGGTAGTTACTTAAAAGCTGTAAAAAGGGGTTTAGCCGGAGGCAAGCTTGATTTGTTGGTTGATCAGTGCAAATATAATAAAAACAGTAAAAACAGGTGAATTAAGTGAATGGAAAAATGTATCCTAGGATAGCGGGGGAATTTCCTAAATTACTTAAACATATTTATAACCATGTTTCAATTATTTATTGCCTATTAGAGTTAATAATTGTCAGTTACGAACTCTTAATAAAAGCCTTAGTATTTTCCTGCTCAGTCCGGAGTGTAAATACTAAGATTAATTCCTTTGTGGTACCTAGACTATCTCAAAATCATATGTTGATAGTTACCAAATAAATGCAGTATTTTGTCAGAATAAGCATTTAACAATATTAGTTGAAAGGAATTAAAACGAGATAACAAGTGAGACAGGTAATAAATATTAATTTGTAATATTAGAAATAAACCCCCATCCTAGGATACAAAGAAAATTACTCAGACATAACGAGATAAGAAGATTACACAGATAGATTTTGACATTATTCAGAGGAGAACTGGTCTTCTCCTCTCACTGCTGCTCTTCTATTTTAGTTACTGCGTGAGTGTGGATGATGTGGTGTTACGGGAGGAAATTAATGGAAGGATGGATATTGTGGTGAGCGAATTCTCCGTCGTCGTGTGTGTGTGTTTTGCAGCTAAGGTGGTGAGTTTATATAGAGGTTTGGCTCCGTACTAATTTGATTGCAGATGAAGAGGAGAGTTGATTGCTATCTTCATTGATTGCAGAGGGGACAGAGAGCTGCACGCGTGAGAGATTAATGGTAGGCGGTGCGGGAGTAGATAGATAAATCGATTCAAGTTGCAGAAGACGGCGAAGACGGGCGAAGAAAACTAGTCGCGGCGTTGATTTAATTCATGACCGCCTGCTGTCCGCCTTTAGAGGCGGTCTCCTCTTATATGTCCGCCTGTTTCAGAGGCGGTTGTGTGTGTCACGTCCGCCTCCTTAAGAGGCGGTAGCCTCTATGGTGACCGCGAGCACGTCCGCCTCCTTAAGAGGCGGTTCACTCTGTCTTGTCCGCCTCGTATGAGGCGGTCGCCTCTGTTTCAACCGCCTCGCGGTCGCATGTGAGACGTCCGCTAGTTATTGGGCGGTCGTGCCTTTTGTGCACGCGATATTATATATATTATACATATATATATATATATATATATATATAACAATCTTCAACCGGCTCTACATTCTTCGTTATAAGTCCGTTTTCTGAGCCGTCTGCGCCTATACGTTCGTGTCTTCGTGTACTTTGCTCCTAGCTTGTTTGTTCCTCATGTTTAAACCAATAAATTGTGAGATAATCAATAAAACATAAACTAGAGGAAAACCATAAGATAAGTGAGAAATGAGTAGAAAAGTGCTGATATAATATATAAAATACACCCATAAAACATGCTCATTTAGACACTTATCACACCCCCACACTTACCTTTTGCTTGTCCTCAAGCAAAACCATGTACCCAAACAAGTAGGGAATGCTCAATATTAATAAATACTATTATGAAGGGTAGGATAAAGAAGTCAATAGTACATGATCTTAAACTTTTTAGAGGAGTGTGATCCATCACCTACTGGTGGCATAGGTGTACTCAGGGTAAAAATAAAAATTAGAGTTTCGGGGTATGATCCGGAGTACTTCAATGCTACTTGATTTAAGGTGACTTTGAGAACTTTTACCATGGCCAACTTCTCTCAAGAATGGGTATTGAGGAGAAAACAAAAGGAAAAATAGAATTATGCATTTGTTTCACTTTTGCATAAGAGATGAGAAGATAATAAGTAGGCATTAAGCCTTCGTTTTAAGAACACTCAACTCTCTTTTGTTGGTTACCGATGGTGTCTCACAAGTACCTCATTATTTTTTTATTTTTTGACAGAGAAGCACCCCTTAGCAATCCCTAAGAAAGAAGACAGAAAGAACCCCTGAGTAATAAAAATCCATCCATTTCAGATCATTTGGTCACACCGCATAAAAATGCTCCTCAAAAGTAATCAAAATTTTAAAATTTTGTACCATTTATACATTAATACCATACCCACAATTCATAACAATATTTATTCTAAAGAGAACAACCCACATAAAAAGGGTCCACGATATTGAATTTGAACAAACGCAAGATAAGCAGAGATTAAGCATTTAAGCATAAAATGTCACCGAAAAGGGCACACTCCCCCACACTTAAATTGAACAAGTCCTCGTTGTTCACCAGAAAAACAAGGGAAGGTTTCAGAAGACCTTTTCGGTAAGTAGATAAATTAGAGAGAACACGAAGCTCACGAATATTCATTAAGCATAAATTCTCCTCTGCATTTTATTGAAATAAAAGCATAATTTAAAGAAACTAGTACTCCCCTGATTTTATTTTTGCTAGCGTGTATTGGACTTCCCCCACACTTGAGCTTTAGCCTCAAGTAGCGTAGCTTGGTTGCGGTGTAGACATGAAATTGCACCTGCATAAAACACTAGAAGCAACCATACTATAAACGGGGTTAATAGTTAGCAAAAATAAAATTAAAGGGAATCTGAAAATTAAAACAGCATAAAAGCATATAAAGATAAGTTCGTCCGGGTTGCCTCCCGGAAAGCTGCCCTTCTTTAACGTCTTTAGCTAGACGCTTTTTCGTTAGATCGATCCTGGGGGGTGGTTATGAGGAGGAGATCCAAAGCATGACTCGATGGTTTTTTTGAGAGTCCACCTGGATGCATGTTTTCTTTTCTTATCCCGCTCTTCGTCCGGGATTGGTGGTGGTATCTCTGTGATAGACATGCCGTCTGGAAGGGTGATAAACAGAAGTGGGGATGATGGTGATTGAGTGTCCCTCACAAACTTGAGATCTTTGGATTTGCTATCTGGAGATCTTCCTGATGCAAACTCCAGCTTTTCGTATAAGCTTGAAGGGTGATCTTCCCCTGGCTACCCAAATGTGCACATCGGCTGTGGCAAGGAATGGTCGTCCAAGGATGAGAGGTGTAGTGGGGTTCTCTTCGATGTCTAGAATGACAAAATCGCATGGGAAGTATAAGTGCTCCACTTTAATGATAACATCCTCCACCACTCCGCTTGGGTATGTTACCGAACCATCTGCCAGTTGCAGGGTCATCTTAGTCTTTTTCATCTCTCCAATTCCCAGCTTTTTGAAAGTGGAGAGGGGCATCAAATTATGGAGCACCCAGATCACATAGGGAGTATGGAAATGAGGTGCTACCAATTGTGACTGGAATAGTGAAGCTGCCCGGATCATTGCATTTTGATGGTAGTGGTTTTTGTAGAGTAGCTGAGCAAGCTACATTGAGAGGTACCGTACCGACTTCGGCCAATTTAGTTTTGTTGGATATGAGGTGTTTGAGGAATTTGGCATAGTTTGGCATTTTGGCAATGAGGTCTACAAACTGTACATTGACGTTTAGCTGCTTCAGCATTGCCAGAAACTTACCATATTCATTATCCAATTTCTGCTTCTGGAGTCGGCGAGGAAATGGTATAGGCGGTTCTTGTGAAGAAGGTTCGAAGCTGGTGGAATAGTGAGGACGTTTGGAGATGTCTTTTCTGCTGGAACCTCAACTTTTTCTTCACTATCCTCTTTGGATTCTTCTGATTGTGGCGGGATGAATTTCGTCGGTTTTCTTACCGCTTCTCAAGGTTATCGCCTTAACCTCTTCTTCTTCTTCTTCAAATTCGAGCTTCTCATTTTCATAACCGGCTACCAAGTTCTCGAGGTAGGTATTCTCAGATTGAATGCGATTTTATAGACTTTGGCGGTGCTTTCCAATTCAGCTACATTCCTTTTGGAAGTCTCAATTGCTACAACCCACTCTTGGAGGGAAGGGTGTAGTTCTGGAACTTTAGCTGTTTTAGCCACCTCCGTCTTTTCTTCATCGTGCTCCTTCACATAGATGCACTTGGCTTGCTCTCTTGGATTTGGTTCATTTTGGCTGGGGAGAGCCCCTGGCGGTCTTCGAGCAAGATGTTCCGCAAGTTGATTGATTTTACCTTCGATTTTCTGGTTGAAGGCTTCTTGTGCAGAAAGCTGGTTCTGAGTCATGGAAATGTAACCTTTCATCATCTCTTTGAGTTCTACGTTTGGATCAGAAGAGGATGATGATGGTTGTTGTTGTAGTTGTTGTTGTTGGAAACCTGGAGGGGCACCTAGTGCTTTGTAACCCATATTAGAATTTGGTTGGGGTCGGTTCCCCTGATAGGTATTGGAGTTGTTGTTCTGCCCTCCTTGGTTCTGATCATTATTTTTCCATGAGAAATTCGGGTGATTTCTCCATGGATAGTTGTTGTTGAAGTTGTTGTTGTAGGAATTACCGGGCGGTTTCCTATGAATTGTACTTCCTCGTACTGGCCTTTGCCTTCGCATTGATGTTTCATGAGGACCGGCGCATATGGCACATCCTTCTGTGATGGACTGTGTGAACTTGTAGGTGGGGAAGCTATTGTTTTTACAATTTCGTTCTGTGATGTCGTTAGCTTTTCCACCATCTTTGCAAGGGACGAGATCTGAGCCGATAAATGATCGTAGGCTCAACGTGGAGTAGGCCTGCTGCTCGTGGCGTTCTTCCTTTGGATCTCGTCCACTGTCTCGTGTTGCTCGTCATTTCTAGAAGGTCCATTCCTTCTTTAGGAGATTTCATCATGAAACTTCCTCCTGCAGAGGAATTGACGAGTAGTCGGTTCCCATCATCCAGACCGTTGAAGAATGAAGGCAGAGGGATTGATCGTCAAGACCATGGTGGGAACACTTCATTAGCATATCTTTGAATCTGTCCCATGCGTCGTACAACGTTTCTCCCGGCTCTTGACAGAAAGTGTTGATCTCACCGATCAATTGCCTCGTTCTACTGGTTGGGTAGTATTTGGCAAGGAATTTTTGGGCCATTTGAAGCCATGTGGTGATTGATCGGGAGGGAAGGCTTCGGTACCACCGGTTTGCTGAATCCGATAATGAGTGAGGAAATAGTTGGAGTCGAATTCTTTCTTTGACGATGCCGGTTGACTAAAGGAATTGCAGAAGTCTAGGAAGAGACTCAGATGATTTGGGGCTTCATCTGGGTTCGCTCCACTAAACTTGCCTAATCCCGGACGGCGGTGATGTAGTGGGTTTTGAAAACCCACGTCCGGCTTCTTCTGGTGTTAGTTCAGGGAGAACTATAGCTGATGCTCTTCCTTCGGTGTTAGGTTGGTGATAATCAGATAAGGCACGGTGTTCTGGTTGAATTGCATGGTCCATTTCATTTATAACTTCGTTATTGGCCATGGCTTGGTTTCTCAGGTTTCTCTGTGCTTGAAATAAAGTACGCTCGGGTTCGGGGCTCGGACTGATTGGTGGAGAGCCTCGGGTTCGAGTGTTTGGCATGCACAGAAGATAACTTGTGGTTTATCAGAAGCTGCAAAATTAGTTAGTAAATAAAATAAGAAAGACAGAAATATTGGTTAGGCTGATAAACGTTAGGGGTTAGTATACAGAAATTATAAGTTAGTAGTTAGTATACAATGGAAAGAAATGTTAAGGACAATGGAAATGAAATGTTAAGGACAATGGAAAGAAAGGACAATGGAACGAAATGACAGGAAATTTAAAGTTAGTAGTTAGAGACAATGGAAAGAAAGGACAATGGAACGAAATGACAATGGAACGAAATGACAATAATATTAAGATGTTAGGAGTTAGATGTCCAAAGTCCGAAGTCAAATGTCCAAGTCAGGTCAGAAGTCCGATGTCCAATTCAGATTATAAGTCCGATGTCCAAGGTTAGATTATTAACAAGATAATATTGACAGTTTATTATAATAAAACAGGTGAACTACCGGAAACTAGGGAAATTGATGGAATCAATCTCCCCGGCAACGGCGCCAATTTGCAGAGTGTTATTTCTGAGTGGTTAAAGAGGTGTAAAATTAAAAGAAAGAAATTAAAAACTCAAATTATAAACGTCGGGCTGCAAACAATCCCGGTCGTAGTTAGTAAAACAAGTCGTATCCACAGGGAGATTGTTCAATTTATCCTAGTCTTGGTAGTTACTTAAAAGCTGTAAAAAGGGGTTTAGCCGGAGGCAAGCTTGATTTGTTGGTTGATCAGTGCAAATATAATAAAAACAGTAAAACAGGTGAATTAAGTGAATGGAAAAATGTATCCTAGGATAGCGGGGGAATTTCCTAAATTACTTAAACATATTTATAACCATGTTTCAATTATTTATTGCCTATTAGAGTTAATAATTGTCAGTTACGAACTCTTAATAAAAGCCTTAGTATTTTCCTGCTCAGTCCGGAGTGTAAATACTAAGATTAATTCCTTTGTGGTACCTAGACTATCTCAAAATCATATGTTGATAGTTACCAAATAAATGCAGTATTTTGTCAGAATAAGCATTTAACAATATTAGTTGAAAGGAATTAAAACGAGATAACAAGTGAGACAGGTAATAAATATTAATTTAGGTAATATTAGAAATAAACCCCCATCCTAGGATACAAAGAAAATTACTCAGACATAACGAGATAAGAAGATTACACAGATAGATTTTGACATTATTCAGAGGAAGAACTGGTCTGTTCTCCTCTCACTGCTGCTCTTCTATTTTTTAGTTACTGCGTGAGTGTGGATGATGTGGTGTTACGGGAGGAAATAATGGAAGGATGGATATTGTGGTGAGCGAATTCCTCCGTCGTGTGTGGTGTTTGCAGCTAAGGTGGTGAGTTTATATAGAGGTTTGGCTCCGTACTAATTTGATTGCAGATGAAGAGGAGAGTTGATTGCTATCTTCATTGATTGCAGAGGGGACAGAGAGCTGCACGCGTGAGAGATTAATGGTAGGCGTGCGGGAGTAGATAGATAAATCGATTCAAGTTGCAGAAGACGGCGAAGACGGGCGAAGAAAACTAGTCGCGGCGTTGATTTATTCATGACCGCCTGCTGTCCGCTTAGAGGCGGTCTCCTCTTATATGTCCGCCTGTTTCAGAGGCGGTTGTGTGTGTCACGTCCGCCTCCTTAAGAGGCGGTAGCCTCTATGGTGACCGCGAGCACGTCCGCCTCCTTAAGAGGCGGTTCACTCTGTCTTGTCCGCCTCGTATGAGGCGGTCGCCTCTGTTTCAACCGCCTCGCGGTCGCATGTGAGACGTCCGCTAGTTATTGGGCGGTCGTGCCTTTTGTGCACGCGATATTATATATTATACATATATATATATATATATATATAACAATCTTCAACCGGCTCTACATTCTTCGTTATAAGTCCGTTTTCTGAGCCGTCTGCGCCTATACGTTCGTGTCTTCGTGTACTTTGCTCCTAGCTTGTTTGTTCCTCATGTTTAAACCAATAAATTGTGAGATAATCAATAAAACATAAACTAGAGGAAAACCATAAGATAAGTGAGAAATGAGTAGAAAAGTGCTGATATAATATATGAAATACACCTATAAAACATGCTCATTTAGACACTTATCATTACTGAGCCTTCCTTGTTAGGCACTACCCTTGTAGTCCTATTGAATTATCTCTCATGGTTGTCCTTGTAGTTGTCTGAGCCATATTGGCCAGGTATTGCAACCTCATTGGCGTTGTAATTTGGAGTTAATCGCTTCTGACTATGTTCTTAGCCAGCTAGCATGCCGTTGGCGGTGCCGCTCGGCTTTTAACTGTTGCCCGCAGACTTGCGTCTCGGGTCCCATTACTGCTCCTTTTCCATTTTGTTGTGCGGTTAGTGCTTCTTCCTGCTGCTGGTTGGTTAGCTAGGTTTCGCGACTGCTAAGCACGTCGCCCCATGCTGTTGTAAGTTGCAGCCTCCTCGTGGTTGGAGTGCTCATTGCACACTATTAAGTGCGGTTATTGTTGCCCATCCGGGTTCATCACCGGGTCTTCCATCTCTTGGAATCTACCATATGGCAGGTTCTTGTTTACTGTGTGATTGTTTCACAACTGCCAGATCGGGTTTCCCCGAGTATGAGAGGGCTTTCCTTCTCTCTGGCGTCCTTTCCCAAATTATACAATGGGGTTTGCGGCGGGCGGGACTGGTGTTGTAGGTATCCGGTTCTCACCGGTAGTTCCTAACTAGCATATCTCTAATGCTAACACTCAGCCCTTAGCCCTAAGCTTCTAATTCCTAACTCGGTATTCCTAAACTCGGTATTTCCAGTCATCAGAGCGACACTTCGCTCTGATACCACTTTTTGTAACACCCCTACCATTAATACAATACTTACCGTCCAATCTCCTTACATACCAGATACACGCAGCGGATATATTCTTACATACATTGGGTGATACAATGCCGTTAGTCACCCACGTGACTAACAAGGCCACTACTTCTACTTACAGCATCGGTCTGATGGACCGGAATATCCGAGTACTACACACTTATCATACCTACTCCAATTACCGAATCAAATACTACAACATCCATTCATTACAATACTTCAAGTTCAATACCATACAATCTACATACCGAGTTTACTAGGTTCCAAGTACAATTACAACACTTCCTTCAATTTCGTACATACTCCTCATGAGCTTATACTACCCATTCCTCACAACTACTTACTTACTAATACAAGGGTGTGTCACTTGGCACACCTCTACGTTCTACTTCTAGTTATCCATGTGTAGCCACCGGTTCTTTCCTTGACCACATCGGCTTCAGTACCTGCACACTAAAAAATGTCCCCCGAAGGGGTCAGCTTTCGCCGACCATGATAACCGCATACCCCGCGTACTAGTGAGGGTACGCCGACCACTTGGTCGTATACATGCGGTTCATTTTCATACAACATACAACCACATGTATACACGATACAACATGAACTTACGCAGACATACATACATACATTTCATTACATACAAGGAATACATATACCATCAAATATTACTTACCTTGTTCTCAAGTACACATACGCAGTACATACACAATATACAATTCTGGTTAGCTTCATTGGTCCACCCGGGTTAATCGGGTGGAGATTACTCTTTTACTCGTTACTTCATACACATACATACTCATACTCATACTTACGGATCCATACTTACTTACTCTTACTCTTACTCAAGTTAAGTCGTCGGGACCTCCGGCCCTGGGGACTACACCGTCCCACCTCCGGGATTTACTTGACTCACTAATCCGGGATGCTACCCATTTAAGGGATTTGGGCCGCGGACCAGTTTAAGAGTCAGGAATTGCAGCCAACCTCTTGTGACTCCGCATCCTCACGCGTGGCCGAAGCTATATCGGACTTGTACTCATTCCAATTTACTCACTTATGTTAGGAGTTAGATAGTTAGGAATTAGCACAAGTCAACACCCAAGCCACAATAATACAATACATTGCTCATATATACATCCATACGAAATACAATACAATACACAAGTACACTACAAGGTACAAATACACTTTATCTTCATCCACATTTCATGAATTATAAAACTAGTGTTCAAGACAATAAATATCAAGAACACATAAATCAAGCACAAGTAAGTGCAATATAGTCCGATTCATGCATTTATCTTATTTAGGTGATCAGATAAGCACACAAATCGGGGTAACCAGATTAGGATACAGGGCATGAAGAAATCATACCTTTCACCGTTGTACTTGTATCCCAACATTCTCCGGTGTTCACAAATCAATCCTATGATATACATACAATCGAATAATTAATCTAACTATCATTACTTTAATTCGATTATCCTTACGCTCCCTAACTCATACTAAGTCTTTAATTCCTATACCTACATTTTATTTACTTACTTTTGGTTACTTACATTGGTTTACTTACCTACGTGTGCAGTACGTAGTATATGGTGGGTATACATACATATATATATATATATATATACTAGTCACATTCTTTTAGTTTAGTTTTTTTTTTTTTTTTTGTAAGTTATGGGTCGACCGACCCACCGACCGACCCAACCCTGGGTCGGTCCATTCCAGTAAGTTTCGTTCTCTGAAATTTCTCCCGACCGACCCAGAACTATTCCGACCGACCCATACACCTCTGGTCGGTCCATTGCCGAAAGTTTCGGGTCTGTTGTCCAAGCTCCGGCCGACCCACCGACCGACCCAACTCTGGGTCGGTCGAAGTGCGAAACTTCGACAACAGAAAATTCGAGTCCGACCGACCCACGTCCGACCCACGGCTCCTGGGTCGGTCCATTCCCGAAAGGTTTATACTCGTTTCTTAAGCTCCGACCGACCCACGGTCCGACCCAGACTCTGGGTCGGTCGGTAGCAGGACTCTGCTACAGACTTTGTTTTTCTTTTCCTTTCTTACCCATTTCTTCCCCAATCCTTCTACATGTAATCCCACATGTTTAATGCCATTTAGGCTTCCTAAAATACCTCAATTCATCCACCAATCCCATTACTAAATCTATCAACCCTTTACACAATTTCCTTACTTCCTTTCAACACTTACAATAGTTTCTCTCCTCTTATGCTACAGATTTTTCTACCACTCCTACCATTCACTATTTCCTCCACCAATGTTACTCCTAGCATCCCAAATACATTTCCAAGTCATTACATCACCTACACCCAAGTCCAACACTCTTCTTACCAATTCTTGCACACTAATCTTTCCTATCTTCTCCAATGCATTTCTATATACTTGGTTACAGATTTTGCACTTCTCATCCCTCATGTCACAACTACCATTCCATAGCTACTAAACATCTCTACTAATCCAAATACATATCTTGGTTTTCCCATTCACCAAGTCATCACTACCTATACATATCCTATCAAGATTTTGCCATAGTCCTCTACATTTCTTACTTACCCATACACACATTTTCTCACCAAGTTCATACCTATTCTAGCCACACCCTTACAAGGGTTTTACCAGCAATCAATACAATATGCATTCACCAATACTTCTTCAAATACCAATACTAATACTCATACCCAATCATTTGGCTCCAAGGCCTACAATTCACTTACTAATTTCACAAATACTCAAACTTACTCTCAAATACTCAAAACTTCATAAACTTCAATACTAATAACATTAGTTTGGTTTCTTTTATTCGTTTACTCATTCCTTTACTCTAATGCACTATAATTTAACATGAGTGAGGAACTCTTACCTTGAGCTTTTATTTCCTTCCATTGTTTTTCAATTCTCCTCTTTTCTTCATTGCCCAAATCGGCCATGTGGGGAATGGAGTTGCCAAACTCCATTCCCATCACCCAATGAACACAAAGCAACTATAATTAATATATAGCCCTTAATTTAATGCTAGTTCATTGAGATGTTTAAACAAATTTCTAGGGTTTACCTTTTGAAGCTTTTAGGAGGGGTTTTAGCCCTTGGTTCAAGAAGGTGAATCCACCACCATTGCAAGGGTATTATGCTAAAAGAGAGAGAGAAAACAAGGCATTACTAAGAGGTAGAAATCGGTTACCAAAGGAGATGAAGAAAACTTAAGGTAGGTTTTCATGGAGATTTTTACCTTGTTGGAAAGAGGAGACCAAGCTCCCTAATGGTGTGCTTTTCTCTTTGAATGGGGTATACCACGAAAATGAACTTCCTCATTTTTGGATTTTGAAAAGAGAGAAGTGTAGAGGAGGATGAGGGGTGGTTCGAATATGTGGTTATTTTTACCTTTGGAGTGCAAATGAAGGTGGAGCATGGATGGAAAGTTGAGAAGCCATTGAAGCTTCTCTTGGAGCTTCAAATCGCCAGCCCCCTTTGGAGAAGGAGAGAGAGATCGTGGGGGAGGGAGGAGGATGGAGAGAGATGAGTGAAATGTGAGGTGAGAGAGTAGAGTGTGGGTACTTTTTACCCTTTTTACTTTTTGCTTTTGTCTCTTAATTAACTAGCTAGTATGTGAGTGTGTGTGGGGCTTTTAACTTATAAAAAACCGATCCCTTACAGTTACTAGCTGGATCGTTTTTCGTCTTTTACAGAAAACGCTCGTTATTTTACCCGGTTTGGGTACTATTCACTAACGGGTCCGTTTTCCGGAATTTCTCGTTTAATTAATTTTATTGGTTCTAAATCTTCACTAATATTTAATAATGATTGTTTAGTTGACCAAAATTGTTACGAGTCTATTTGACCCGCTTAAAGACACGTTTTCCCGGTTACCTCGAAAAGCGCTTTAAGGTTCGGTAATGTTTTTTTTAATGTTTTTAAACCGTTTTAAAGATCCGTTTTCTTCGGGATTTGTTCCCTAATATTTATTTAGACTTAATTAAGCCTTTAGAATCCTTAGATACGCTAACCGAGGTTTCATACCTCCTATGGTTATTTAACGCTTATTTAGCGTTTTTCGCTTTTTAAGCGTTTCCTTATTTCTTTTGGATTTGTTTCTTTAACCAATATTAATTTGGTACTATTAGGCCCTTAATTACGTATTAATTGATTTGTAATCCTATATTTAGTTCGGGGGTATTTCAAAAGTAGTTGGCGTACCCGGTTAGCACGCGGGTATGCGAATTTCATATGCAGCAATTTGCTGAGCCCCTAGGGGCACCGTTTTTTTATTTTCCAGGTACTTGAAGGTGAACACCGTTCGAGTGTAGGACGGGGATGGTTGTATAAGCTTGGTAGTTGATTAAGAATTTGGTATTTGTAAATGTTGAATGGTGAGAACGAATTGTTATCAGCGAACTTGAGGAATCTAGATATTCAGTATAGTATTGTACGGACATGCATTTGTATAAGGATTCATTTGAAGTTGTAATTGTACTAAGATTGGACTCAGGAATTGGTATGTGTTTTTGGTTATAGTATACTCGGTATATTCAAGTTCATCAGACAGATAGTATGTTGTATTTGTAATTGACCTTGTTAGTCACGTGGGTTGACTAACGACATTGTACACCCACCGTGAGTATGTAGTATCCGCTTGGAAGGTAAGTAATTGTAAGAAAATGACGGGATAGCGGTAGGGTTTTACAAAAAGTGGTATCAGAGCGATACTACTCGCCTGATGGATGAAATACCGAGTTTAGGAAAATACCGAGTTAGAAATTAGAAACTTAGGTCTAAGGGTTGAGTGTTAGCGTGTAAGGTACGCTAGATAGGAACTTCCCGTGTGAACCGGAAACCTGCAACAACCATACCTCCCCACAACCCACGGTATTAAGTTGGGAGAAGAGCCAAAGAGATGGAAAGACCTCTCACCACTCGGGTAAATCCAATCTGGCAGTTGCAAAAACAAACCTTATAAGGAAAGGAACCTGTCATACGGTAGATTCCGAGAACCGGAAATCCTGAAGACGGTTCCTGTTGGAACAACAATAACCGCTTTAATATCCGCAGATCGAAGATCCTAAACACAGGATAATGAAATTTACGGCACCATGAGGTGATGTGCTTCGCACATCGCGAGAACCAGAGTAGCCAGAAAGAAGAGGAGCACAACCGCGTAATGAAGCGAGGAAGATAGAGTAACAAACCCGAGACAAGAGAGTCTACGGACTGTAATGCTTGATGATACCAACAACGGTATACAAACCGACTAAGGGATTAGTCGAGGTTGGATTAAACCAAACATACACGCCAAGAGGCCGTAATAACCGAACGACATAGTTCAGATAATAATGAAAGTATTCATAAAACATACACCTATAGGACTACAACGTGTTCCTAAGGATAAGTCAAGTCTCGATAACCACAGTGAAGGTGTGAGACACCCGTATTGACGACAACCATGTAAAGAACACTGAGAAACGACTCAGGAGATTGATCACCAAGGTCGAAAGACCAGAGGAAGATCTAATAAGACCCACCAAATATGGATGGAAACGATACCGTAACCGTATATGTTAACCGAAAAACAACATACCCCGCACTCTGCCCAAGGCAAGTGCAGCTAAGGCAAGACAGTTGGAAGATTTTTAACAACCCACAAGTACTTATCAAAGTACCACTATGACAAATGGAGCAAATATGGATCACCAATCCTAAATTTGAAATAACGGAACCTTGGAAAGGCCTAACGGCCACCATCACCTCAAAAGAATATACCATCAGCGAGAAGCTGGACTTGGTTAGGGACATCGGACATGACAACCCCAGGAAACTTTCTTTCAAACCCCAAATTTTTCTTTTAAACCCAAATGCTTTTAAACCTCAATTTTAAACCAAACCAGAGGATCAAAGTAGGGTTATCATAGAATGATACAAGAGAAGTTGACAATAGAATACTTCCCTAGGCGTGTGATGAGCATTACGATTGTACCCAAATACGGGATGTGGGACGACCGCACTCCGAAGGAGCTCGGGCCTGACAGACCCTTTTGTGAGTTAGTCAGGTAAGTGGTGACGTGCCAATATGGGACCCCACGTATGTATACAATGGTGTATGAAATACCGGAAGTATTTACTCCGTTCTACGACCATAAGGTAAATTCAAACTGAAACAGTTGGTACCTCGAACGATCGACGAGCTCAGATAAGCTCATAAGCTAAAGGAGTTAAGAGCTTACTCCAGGAGAACCATTAAGAGTTAAGAAGTGCAGGAGTACAATTGAGTAAAGACATTGGATATGTCTCAAGAATCTTGAAGTAAATGCATGGAACAACCTGAACGAATACCCGGTCTAAACCCGGTTAAGGCAAATGCCTAACATGAACACGCCAATGTTCAGTGGACAAGATAAAATCCCAGAGTGACCATATAAGGTACCGGAAAAATACCATTCATCACCAAAGGAATATCAAACCAGTTTTGGACCATAAGGAAAAACATCAATGGTTTACCCTAAGAACGGAAGACGTTTATAACCCTCACGGATAATCAGATCTAGAACCGTAAGGTAGGATAACAGACTGGACATACTCATAAATATCAGCCAGATGTAATGGCATCAACAACAACACCCAGGAGCAATCCATAAAGGTATCAAGCCAACATAGTTGAACGAAATGTCGTGATAGGACACCAGAATGGGAACGAACACGCGGTTAGAACACCGAAGGGATCCCACTTGACAGGGGATACCCTAAATTAATAAATGGTACGATCAATACCAAGATACTTATAGGGTCTCCAATAATAGAAGCGTGATGCGACGATTTATCATGGAGCCAAGTATCCCTCCAACCCAGTGATGGTATATGGAGAATAACCACTTAGGAATAGCCTAAGAAGAGCAAAGCTCGAGGCAACGTGGCTAGTAAGCCATAAACCTACTACAATACGTAGATCCGACAGTTGCAAAACCTAATGAGAATCATAAGGAGAATTGCCGATAATGACACGTGTAGATTTTTAATGAATAACGAGCAAGGATACCCCTCGTTAATGTGAGACCGCGAGTGCGGTGAACACATAGAGTCCAAAGAAGATGCCATCAGTGAACGTCTGAAAATATATCTTTTCAGAACTACTAATGTAGTGAAGCTTGAGCATACATTATTGCCAAGCAATGTGAAATAAGCTTTGAAAGGAATTATTGGAAACCGGGGAGTAATCGGTTAAGAAGAAATACCATATGTGGAAATGTGAGGTGGAAAACCAATAACGCTCAAGGAGCACAGGAACACAAGTATAGTATATTCAGTAAACAGCTGAATGAATGGCGAACCATTATATAAATGGTGGAAACACATGAGCGGATGCCATGGAAACCAAGGTCGTAAGCGATACGAATATGCTGCGCAGTAAGCGACCAATGTACCTCAGTAATCACACAAGGCTATGGAGTTGTTAAATCGAGATGGTAGACAGACCGGGCAATAAGCCAGGAGTCTGCACCAAATGATGAAGCACCTCACAAAGGAAGTAATGTTTATTCCTGTTGCGATCGCATAAGAGATTTACTGCCAAGGTTTACGCCTCTGCACCCTGTAGGACTGAGTATTTTGGTATTGCACTTGTGCAGTTAATGATCTTGTGGGATAACTAGGAATATGGAAAAAGTAAATTGTGGTAAATCCTTCCTTTCACCAACAAACATGGCACAAGCCAATTAAGCGGAAGCTTTGGAATAAACCGTGTGGCCTAAGGCTAAAGAAGCACGAGGTGAATTGCACCGGAATAAAGCGGTAGGAAACCTTTGATATTAGAGGACCGATGCATAGAAATACAAGGTTGTACACGCAAAGAACACTTGTACAGAATCAAATAATAGGACATAATTCAGGAACCACTGACAACAGAGGAAGCACTAACTACTAAGTAGTGGCTCAACCTCAACCGACAATGGGTCGGAGGAATCAAGTGAATGATCACTATAGCACACAACAGTATGTATATAGATTTCCAAAGAGCTGGATAGAAAATCCGAAGCTCATTGAATTCGCACACGGTAAAGGAATACCACATGGTTGATAAACCTCATTCCCAAGATAAAAAGGGATAAAAAGGTGATGTGTAGCACGTTAAGGACAACAAGAAGGCGAATAACCCAAGTTATCAGGGTCGCGCAACAGAAGCTAGTGGGCCCAGAATTCTAAGTGAAATACACCTAGGAAATAATAGGTTAATCATCAATGCCTTGAAGCCTGAAAGGCTAGAACTGAACTAGATTAAGAGTTGAATAACTCTGATGAAAATTCGTGATGCAGACACTAACCGGTAATACGTTTAAGACCCTTTGATCAAGGAACATTATATAATAGACCGCATGGAAGTTAGAACACTCCATGACGATGGAACGCCTTGACCAATGTCCAATGTTGACACATGGTAGATTACGTGGGCGTAATCCCTTTTAAGGGGGTAGAGTGAAAACCGCGAAGTGTATGTTTTACATGATAGGTGCGTAAACTACAATGCGCATAACGCAAAGGAAATTGTTTTAATGATTGGTACTTATGTTGCATAAACATTTGTATCCACTCATTGTGTAAATTTTGATAATTGTATGAGAAATGAGTACATTTGGGATATTCGATGAGTATAAATCGGTACGAAACCGATGTATGTGACGAGTATAAATCGGTATGAAACCGATGTATTTGACGAGTATAAATTGGAGGATAGCAAAATTAATTGGAAATTATACCTTTAAATTTCTTAGGTATAGTAGTCGGAGATAATGTTGTAATAATTGATGAGACGATTAGTAAATGAGTAAGTGAATTCTAGAAATTGGGAAATTGTATGTATGTGATTATGAGTAGAAAGATTAAGAAGATAGAAAATGAAATATTGATTGACTACTTGATTGTGTGAATTGAGGTGGGAGGGTGGAACTTGATTTGCTAGCAATCAAGGAAACCGATCATAAATTGGGGTGGAAGGATAGTTTCAACACCAATGCTGATCACATTGGGGTTAAAGGACTCTTGAAGCTCCCTATAAGTGGTCACAGTAATAACACTAGTAATAGGTGTAATTATCACAAATTGGAATTTGGAGTTGTATGAAGTTTTTAAAATGAATTCCCCAAACTAATTTGGTACAAATGATTTTCTTCAAATCGAGAATGAGGACCGGTTTTGAAACCGCTCCCACGGGCACTAGTGGATCTTCCCATGGCTAGGCGCCGGTATTGGGTCGAAACCATGGAGGTGAGGCTAGTTGTGAGCCGGTGGAAGTGATGATTAGTTTTGAAACCATTACACCGTTCGTGCGGAGGTCCTAAGTGGCCGGATGGGTGCGGTGACAGTGTGTGTTTTGTATTTTTCCAAGGGCACTGGGACAGCGTAGTCCCGAAGTAAGTATGAGTAAGTAAGTATAAGTAAAAGTGCCTGAGGATCTCTGTATATGCAAATGAATTCGATCAGAACCAAAGGACTGTAGGGCCAGAAAGCGTAAGTGCCCAATGTCATGATGGCCGTGAACCGAAAGCGTAAGTGTTCAAACGTGACCGTACCTGAGGGATCACTCGACATGGGAGAGGATGGTACCTTCTTATCTGCGGATGGACCCCATGGAGAGTTTGGAACGGATATTTTTGATTGCTATACATGTAGTGACATGTGTTGGATGTGTGGTATACATCGAGTCGGACATTTGGAGTCTAACAAGTTATATAGAGGTCATAACCTTAGCATAGAGTACCTATGTGAGTAACAATATTAGATTCACCAACTTTGAGGGCAAAGTTCTTTAAGGGGGGTAGATTGAAATACCCCGAACTTAATTATGGTTATTAAATAATTTTAATATGGTATTTAAAGGCCTATTGTGCCTAAATAATTTTGGTAAGGAAAATAAATCCAAAAGAAGTGAGAAAACGCTTAAAAAGCGAAAAACGCTAAAATGAGCGTTATATAACCATAGGAAGAATACAATCTGTAAAAGGGTATTGGATGGATGTACAAGGCCTAATAATGCCTAAACAAATATGGGAACAATTCCGAAGAAACGGATCCAAATAATGGGTTAAAACGCTAATAAAGCTTTAGCACACGTTTTTTGAGAAAACTCGAGAAGAGAATTTAAGTGGTCAAACAGACCCGTAAAAGTTATGGTTGACTATATAACTATAATTGAACATTAATGGAAGCTTCAGAACCATTAAAATTAATTAAACGAGAAAAATCCGGAAAACGGGCCCGGTTAGTGAATAGTGCTAAAACCGGGTAAATTAACGAGCGTTTTCTGTAAAAGACAAAACACGCTCCAGCTAGTATATTATGTGGGGGCCGGTTTTTACAGTTCAAATAAGCCTCTCACACACTCTTGACCAACTAGCTAATTAAATAAGTCAAAAAAGGCACAAAAAGCAAAAAGTAAAAAGTGAACTAATACCCACTTTTCCCTCTCTCTCCTCTACTTTTCTGATTTCCTTCTTCTTTCCTGCGTGAGACACTCCCTCTCCCTCCATCTTCTGATTCTCCTTCTTCCTCACTCAGAATGGAGCTCCTCCAAAGCTTCCATGGCTTCTTTCATCTTCCAAGCTTGCTAAGCTTCATTTAAGCCCCAAATCGAAAATAAATTACATATTCTTCATCCCCTCATCAAGCTCTACATTTATATCTTTTCAAAATTTCAAATGTAGGAGTTTGACCTCCATGGGTTTTGCCCATTTGAAGAGAAAATGGTACCAACTTGAAGCTTGGAGTCCCCTTTTTCCATTAAGGTAAAAATTTCAAAGAATGAACTCATTTTCTTCCTTCTCTTTGGTGGCCGATTTTCACCCCTTATAATGCCCTGTTTTTTATCTCTTTTGACATCATTCCAACCTTCCAATGGTGGGGGGATCATCTTCTTGAATCAAGGGTTAAAACCCCTCTTAAAAACTCCAAAAGGTAAACCCTAACCTATGTTTATAAGCCTTTCATTGAATTAGTGTATTCCAAGGGATAGAAGTTAATTATATCCTTTTTGGTGTAATTTAGGTGTTGGGAGGAGTTTGGCACTCCATTGCCCAACTTGACCAAAAAAGAAGAGAGAGAAGGAAGAGAGCAAAAGAGGAACTCCAGAGGATTTAATGTAAGAAAATCTCCTTAATGCTAATTTTAATGCATTAGGATTTTGGGTATTTGTAAACTAAAAGGATGAACCCAAATTTGAGTTAAAGTGTGTTGGTAACTAGAAGAGAGTAATAGTGGAATTGATGTTTGGATTGAAGGCCTAGGAGCCAAGTAGTGTGGATTATGTACTATGATGCATTTGGAAAATTTAATGAGATTTGAATGAGTATTGTGTGATGTTAGAACCACTAAGGGTTTGGTTAGTATTGAATGAAATTTGGTGATGAGATGAGTTTTGGACAATGCTAGAAAAGCAACGGAGTTATGGCAAAATTTTGGTAGAAACCGAAGGAGTTTTAAGCGTATATTGAGTAAAGAATGACCTAGGCTTAACTAGGTGTTTATGGGATTGAGTTGGTGGATTAGTAACCTTGGAATGTTATTTGGAGAGAGAGAAAAATCTGTAGCAAAATGGGTTTGAAGACCATGGAACTTCAAGAAAAAAGTTAGTGTTTATAACCTTGGAAATGGAGGTTGGACTTGGGTATAGGTAGTGCATTTGTCTAGGATGGAATTGTGATGGTCAATAAGTAAGTTGGTGAAGTTGGTAGAAGGTAGTAACCCACCAAGAGGAAGTTAGAAATGCACAAGTGTGCAAAGTGTAAAATGCAAGAATGAAAATGTAGAACTTAAACAAGAATTGAGCAAGGATTGGACCAACGATTTAAGCCGGTTTACGGAGTGTTTTAAGGTGTTTTAAACATGTAGGAAACATGTGGGAAGTTTATGGAATGATTAGGGGTGGATTAAGGGTTGATTGGGGTTTAAAAATCACCTAAGTAGCAGTTTTTAGCAGGGTCCGGGACTTAGGGGTCGCACCAAGTCCCGGACAACATCAAAAATAAGGCCAAGAGTAAAAACAGCAGGTGGTCCGGACCTTAGTCCAGGACCAAGTCCCGGACCAGTAGTAAAATTAGGCCGAAATTTTGCAGAAGAGTTGGTTTGGGACTTTGGGTCCGGACCAAGTCCTGGACCACCCCCAGAAATCAGCCGTGAGTGTTTTAAAGGGGTCTAAACTTGGGGGATTGATTGGTAATGGTTTTAGATGATGTTTAGGAGTTGTTTGGTTACTTTTAAAGGTCCTAAGAGGTGTAAACAAGTGTAAGAAATGAGTCAGAAGTAAGAACATAATTTGACATGAGTAAAACTAAGTATAACGGGACATCGGGGTAAGTACGGGAGTAGTAATTATTGACGTACCGTATGAACATGGTATTAATAACAATGTTTGAAACATTATCAGAGGATCGTATGAGAACCGAGCAACGTGAGGTTACACAGTAAAAAGTTAAACCAAGGTGTAAGGTATGATTTTCTCATGCCCCGTATGCTAATCGTGCTACGTTGATTTGTGTGCTTGTGTGCCGGCTAATTAAGATGAAAGCATGAAAATGGTTTATTGCATTTCATTGTATGTCTTGTTGCGTGATGAAGCTAACCCTTCTTGAATGATTGCGTGGCCTAACCTAGTGCGTAGGCCGACTCATAGATGAGTCATGTTGATTAGTGACTCGTAGAAAGAATCATGTTGCGAATTAATGGAAATGTGGAAGCGCACTAAAACTAACGAACCAAGAAACGATAACACAAACCTATGAACTCACTAGAATGTCAGAGAGTGTACGGGATTAGTAAACTCCCGATAACGGTTAGAGAACCGAATCGATTCAATCCACCAAACAATAAATAGTGGAAGTATATAAGTAACCTCTATTACAGGAATTGATGATGGTGCAAGACATGAATCTTGAGAGAAGTAAAGTACGGTGAGGGATCACCAAACCCCTTAGAACAATAGTTGACCCACAATGAGAGGATCTGACTAATGTAACAATGTCCCGAACATGAGAGTATTCGATACGTTGGGGAACCCTTAAATCTGAGAATACTAGACATTGGTAATTCCCTAAGCTAGTAGAGGATATCGAGAGAGATACTTCTAGGCTGATCCAAGAGATTGTAAGATACTCCGAGAGAGGAGTGTTGGGAATTTGAGTAGTCCGGTAAAAATGGACATTTGAGTATTTGAGGAGCTAAGTGTATAGCTCCGCTTGTATTGTAAGCCCGGTGGCGAGTACAGTTATGAGTAATGAGTATTGAGTAATGAGTAAGTACGAGTACAGTAATGAGTATTGAGTAATGAGTATGTACGAGTAAAGTAATGAGTATTGAGTAATGAGTATTGAGTGAGGAGTAAGTACTAGTAATGCAATGAGTATTGAGTAATGAGTAAGTACTAGTAAAGTAATGAGTATTGAGCAAAGCACGAGTAAAGTAATGAGTAAGGTAACGAGTGTAGTAATGAGTGAAGTATGAGTAAAGCAACAAGTAAGTAAGAATATGATTGGTGTATGCCTTATGAACCCGAGCGGGGAGAAAGAGAGCATCCTATTAAACCGGATGAATGAGTAACTAATATGAACGGTTGACAGACAAACTGTCTTTCCCTCGTAGGTATTGAATCTTGTGTATGTATGTAAGTATTGTTGCTTGTGTATAATGTCGTAGTATTAGTATGTATGTATGCATGAAAATGAACTCCATGTATTCGACCAAAGTAGTCGGTGTACCCCGGTTAGCACGCGGGGTATGTGAATTTCATATGCAGTAATTTGCTGAGCCCCTAGGGGCACCGTTTTTTTTTTCCAGGTACTTGAAGTTGAACACCGTTCTAGTGTAGGACGGGATGGCTGTATAAGCTTGGGTAGTTGATTAAGAATTTGTATTGATTTGTATTTGTAAATGTTGAATGGGAGAACGAATTATTACCGGCGAACTTGAGGAATCTAGATACTCGGTATAGTATTGTACGGACATTGCATTTGTATAAGGATTCATTTGAAGTTGTAATTGTACTAAGATTGGACTAAGGAATTGGTATGTATTGTTTGGTATAGTATACTCGGTATATTCAAGTTCATCAGATCGATAGTATGTTGTATTTGTAATTGGCCTTGTTAGTCACGTGGGTGACTAACGGCATTGTACACCCACCGTTGAGTATGTACTATCCGCTGCGAAGGTAAGTAATTGTAAGAAAGTGACGGGATTAGCGGTAGGGGTGTTACAACTAGACTTCATTCATATAAGGGTTTCACCATTTCAGATTAATTGCACCCTGTCTATGGAATTGCTAGGATAAGGCCTCCAACCAACTTCGACGTTCAATGTAGTGGGGATTATGCCCTGAGGGTTGAAAATCTTAAACACCAAGATGCCCAAGATGTGCATCCGTTATGCCCCTGTGTTTCCTTTGGGTTGGGTAAGCGTAGGCTTAAGTAGCTCATTGACCCAACACCTCCTGCATAGATTCAACCCTGCCGGGTTTTAACCAAAACCTTTAACCAAAACCCCCACGTAATATCCCACTTTAGCCTGGTATGATGGCGGAAGAGACGGGTCTTTTTCGAACCACAAAGCGCAGGATGACCGAAGGCACAAATGCGCTTCGCATGACCCAGTCCTAACATCTAGTGCTCAACATTTTGCTTTTATTGTGTGTTTGTCTATAAAAGATTTCCCCGATTAACACTCTAGTTCTTGTTTCTTAGCTAGTCATAGTTTAGTTTCTTTTCTGTTTGGTTCCTCTCCCTTAGGTTTTATGCTTTTGCATGTCAACTTGGTTTTTGCTGAATCATTCTACTACTACAATAACCTATTGGACCTCTTTTTCTTAAAGTAGTCTTGACATCTTTAGATCTCTTGTGATCTTCTATGATGAACCATGTTCCTCGTTGATCGCTATGTAGGTCGGTTGTTTAGTTGCCTAATCTTTAGTCGTTTAGCTTAGTCCCTGGTTTAGTCTTTTGATATTTAAGTTTGTAATTACCAGTTCCTATCTAATATATTTGAATTTGTTTAAAAAAATTGTTTAATTTGTTTAAATTATCGTTTTTTGAAATTGGTAGTATGATTCATAAATTAACAAGGGATGAATTAGACATTTTCCTAATGTATATATCTTTGAACCTGATGATGGACTAATATAGTTTTATGATATATTATTGTTATTGAATAGGGTATTTTAAATAATATATGGTGAATTATAAGTCTTCTTCATATATACAAATATACATATTTAATTAATTAATTCTAAATTTGTAAAAGTATTTGTATGCAATGGCGGACCCAGGAATTCATACATATGTGTCAAATATAATATCATGTATCTAAAAAGCTAAGTCTCATAACATATGTGTCAAATATAAGATCATGTATCTAAAAAGATTAAGTCTCATAACATATGTGTCAAAATATAAGTAAAACTTTAGGATTTTTTTTTTCATAGTGTGTCAGTAGACACACTACGCTCCAAGCTAGGTCCGTCCCTGTTTGTATGACTGCTCTTATTTAAAAAAAAATCAAATATAGTTGAATAATAGTGTAATTTGTTTTACATCTCGGACGTATATCTAGTAAGTTATAGCTTTGAATTGAATACTACTTTCTTTCTCTATGGCAAAATGTGTAGTCAATTCAATAATTCACATAAGTAGCCACACGCTGAGGCCGCTAAATCGACACGCTGTAATCTATAAATGGTACGTTATTAGTACAACAAATGACGTATAAGAAATATGAGATACATTACGTGGTAGCAAACTGAAGTAAGTGTTATTGACTAAGTATATGGTTGGAGTAGCTGAGATTATAGAGAATTATATGATCATCATTTTAAATGTTACAAGTAACCGATTAAATCAACTTTGTGGACTCTCTTTACGTTTGATGATTAATCTATGTCTAGGATCTTGCTCAAAACTTTAGTTACCTTATAATAAATAAATGATATAGGGGTTGGTGAAGGTTGGTACGTAAGCAAAACCTAAGTCACTTCTTTCCCTTTTTGGGTCCAAAGTTGCTGACCGCAACGTATAATACTCAAGAGTCAATAGAGACTACATAGTTGTTCACAATGATTTCCATTTTAATAGTATTTTATTTGTTAAAAGGAAGATTATTTTTCATTCATTTCTTATTTTATTGATACTTCAGTCAAACACCACTTGTAGCATCGGTAATGGGCGTAGATTTGGTGACGGCAACCAATACTCCGTCGTGTGCTTTTTTTTTTTTTTTTTTTATGCAGTAGGCAAGAGAGGCGTATCGTATGTATATGTACTAATTTATACTCTCGGTCCCCTTTTGAGTTTCCGGTCTTCTACATTTTTTTGTCCCACAATAGTATGTCTTATGAATATTACAAGTAAGTTAAGACAGATTATTTCCGGAACTACCACTACAAAAAAATTATCATTTACCCACGGAAGGTCTATCCTAACAGATTATTATTACTGTCACTAATAACCACTTTTTCCTTTATCCCTTCTCAGTACAATAAAACAAGTAAAAGTTGAGAGAAAAACTTACGGGTTTTATTCCTTCGTTCTGGCTACTAGAGTCTAGAGCTCCGATCGATTCTGATGGATTCTTCTCCCAGACGTTCAACTCCAAGCTAGAGTCATCTGACACCATCTCCTCTTCTCATCTCATCTTCCTACTTTCATTTGAAGTTTCGAAGTACCGAGGTCGACGACAAGCAGAACGCTGGTATATTTCTTCACATCACAAGTAAACTACTACCTTATCTCCTTCAATCTACCTTTTTCCACGTGAGCTAAGCTATCTCCATTTTAAATCGATGACGCGATTTAGGGATTTGAGTGTTTGACTTAGGGATTTCAAAATTTTGATTAGGGATTTCAAATTATGATAACGACAGTGCTGTAGCTTCTCTCCCTTTTACAACTAAACAAACAAACGATTGCTAACACCTAATTGTACTGGATTGAGCGAATAACATGTGTTGGCATGGCTGCTGTTTCTTGCAATAGTCAACGAATCATATGTGATTACAAGTGCACAGAACTACTGGAAATCGGATGTCGCATTTCAAATCTCTAATAATACATCGTCGCTCTTTTGAACTTTTTATGTTTCACCTTTCCTGTTACTACTATCTAGTGTAATCTTTTCTTACACTGTTTCTAACAGTTCCATTAATGGCCTTTCGGTTCTTATAATTTTTATTTCAATTTGATAACCTGCTTTTTTCTGCTCTGCTCATTACTTCATTTCTTCAGTTTGGCTTAATCAACTTGACTATATGGCAGATTTAACATCTCATATCTCTAATGAGCTTCTACTGAACAGTTTACTGCTAACACCTAATTGTACTGAATTTTTGATCTTACAAACAGACGATTGCTGCTAACTAAGAGCTTCTGGTCCCATTAATGCTCTTGTCGAACTCTTCCAAAACAAGGAGTTTTGAATGAATGATAGTTTGTTTACTGCTTTGTTTTATAAGTGCATAGATGATTGAAACTTTTCTTTGATCTCTTAGATTCGTTAAAATTATTAAGTGTGATATGAACTCATATTGGAATTTGATATGGCAGTGACTATCTCTTCAAGCTGCTGCTTCTCGGAGACTCTGGAGTAGGGAAGTTCTGCTTGCTACTTAGGTTTGCGGTATGTTGATTTGGGAATTTCCCTATCTCCTTTATCTCATGACATTTTGCTATTATAAGTCCATAGCTCTTACCAGATGTGTTAGTTCATTTACACATTGTTATGTCTTTGAGGTGCATTATTTTTCTGTGAAGTATAGACAAACACAGATCTTGTGATGCTTCTAGTAGTTATCTGCATTTTTAGCTTAGCCCGGTACATGTGTATCCTTGCACTTGAAATTGTGGACAGCGCTGTTGTGTTTTCATTAATATTTAGCCGCTTGTACAGATTTTGCTAGTAACCATTGACTTCCCACTCTGTGATGCAGGATTTCTTACTTGGAAGCTATATCAGTACCATTGGAGTTGATTTTGTGAGTCCCTGTATTTACATTATGTTTTTATATTCACATTTTTCATATAATCTCGGTTCTCATCTCCTACTCTTGTTTTGTCGAAAATTCGCACAGTTGAGCAGACAGCAAGACTATCAAACTGCAAATAGTTTTCATCGTTTCATCTGGCTGTAGTACTGGGTATGTTGAGCAGAATTACATAGGTGTATTTTGCTTTTCTCTGTCTTATCAGTGGGATACTGCTGGTTATGGTTTAGTATTAAAAGAATAGTTGATAATAGAATAGCGGACTGAGAACAAGTTAACTTGTTTGTTAGCTGCTTTCAAACTAATGTGCCCGAATTTCCCAATGGATGATGCACAAGCTATGACTTCAAATGGACAGGTACATTTCTATCCTTCTTCCATTCTGTTTTTGAACTGGCTAAGCTATACCCTGAAAACTGGTGCAATTGCTTTGCTGGATCACTCATCGTCTAAAATTGGTTAAGCTAGTGTGCTAATAGGATTGAATTCTAGTAGCTTAAATTTTTGTCGTGGCTTTGGTGTATTGTCTGGAGCATCACACAACTGTCGATTCCATGCGTGGAAGCTTGATTGATTATGCTTCTTTGGAATGATTATAGTTTAATTTGTTAATTTCTGTTTGATTGAAGACAGTGGTTGATGATTAATTACTGTCCTGGATGATTAAGCAGGAAGTTTCTCTAGTCATCATATCATGTTGATGATCCTTCAGATCGCTTATTCCAGCATGCCTGAGTTATTGAATGGATGAGATATGCACTGCAGTAGTTATTATGGATGAGATATGCACTGCAGTAGTTATTATTTCATTGTCTGAAATTGATAGCTAGCGTATATTTTTAACTAACATTCTGAGAAAATAGCTCGAATTGCCAATAGCAAATCTAACGGCTTATGTTGTTCTGCTCTGATGGATACAATTTGACTGGATTATCATTACATCTCTGGAAGCAGGTTCAGTGCTGCGTTGTACTCTTATTATCTATGGATTGTTAGTTTGTTGTTGTTTATAGTGCATTTTAATTCATTCAGTCAACTACATGATTAGTGAATTGTGGCAACAAGATACAAATTGCTAAGTGCTGCTGCTGTACTCTTATTATATATAGATTTGAATGGACTGCATGATTAGTGAAATGTGGCAATAAGATACAATTGATCAAGTGCTGCTGCTGTACTCTTATTATATATGGATTGTTTGGTTTGTTGCTGTTTATAGTGTATTATTACTTCATTCAGTCAATTGTATGATTAATGGAATGGTTTCTTATTTATATGACAGATGGCTACAAGCTCAGATGCATCAGGGAGATAGTTGTAACCTTCAACAAAGGCTCAATAGTTATGATGAAGTTCATATTGTTACATAGTTGTATGAATTGAAATATTTTTACAGCAACGTAATAAGTGGTAGAGTTCTACCTATTGGAAAGTTGAAACTCTTTTACAGTTTGTCTAGTTCAAATGGTATAGTTTTTGTATGGATGAACATATATGATACATTAAATTCTTATAAATAAAGCTCTCTTCTTTGTGACCTCAAATGTGGTGCTCTTATATCGATAAACTAGCTTGTGAGCATTGTGAGCATGGAAAAAAAATATGTTGTATCGGTTTTACTAACAGAAAAAAGTGTTGGTATATACCACATTTTCTAGTATGTTATATATGTTAGTAAAAGTTAAATAGTTAGAAACTGTTGGTATATGATCTAATACCAACTACGACGAATGTTTAAATCGTTAGTAAAAGTCTATAGTGACGGTGTTTGTGCCAACAGATATCCATTCTGTTGGAGTAGGTATTTTGAATCTATACTAACAGTTTTTAGGCTTTTCCAACGGATTTTTACCGTTAGTGAAAGGCAATTTCTTTGTAGTGTACCACTGATAAAGTAAAAAAAAAAATTCAGACGTCTGTAGTGAACTCTGTACCACTATTAAAAATCATTTTTCCTTAATATATGGTTTCTCATTGACGGGAAGGTCAAAAGCGGACGGAGGGAGTATAATTTTTCCTTTACAAAGATGTTACTCTAATTATTAGATATTAATGAATCAATTATAATTTTTTACATGACTATATACATATATAAAATTATAATATAGTATAGTTTTTAATCTTATAATATTGTTATTTATACATATATATAAAAAATTGGAGTATGAATCAATTTCAAAATATTGCTTAATGAATTGAATAATTGTTTTAAAATAATTGTAATGTAAAAACACTAAGCTAATATTTATATTTTTTTCTAAATTGAAAAAGTGACGTATAACACTTTCAAAAATATTGAACGTAAAAATATTAACCTTCAGGTTATATGCTATCAAGCATACGTAAAAAACCTAAGTTAATGAATATGTAAAATCGACTCCAACAATTCAGTTTATCATTTTCAAATGTTATATCCTTCTAGTTTATCAATTAATGAAGCTCTATAAACTGAAAAATAATAAAATATTTTTATACAATGATTTGATATGAACGGTAAAAGAAGAAGATATATAACAATTAGTATCACCTTTTCTATAATACTGATGGAAACGATTATAGAAGTTTGTGTATATGTTTCTAATTATTACACTACTGCATAATTGTAGTATGCCCACACTTTTAAGTTCAAATTTTATACACAAATAAAATGTGGAAAATTAATTCCTTCACTTATAAGTGTGTTCATAATAGATGTATAGATATTATAGATTTTTGTATTTTATATATACATACGTGTACCTATATTTAGCATAAGCTCTTATTATATAGTTCTACACAAACAAGTGTAACTAAATAGATTGGTTATATTAAAAAATTTACTACACTTTATTAAGTGGGGTTAATAAAAAATGTCATTATCCATATTTTTTGTAGTAGTGTTAGTGGAAACGTTTATAAGTTATCATGATACATAAAAACCAAAGTTAAATGAATATATAAGATAGACTTTAACAACTCAGTATATCGTTTCCAAACGTTTTTAGCCTTCAGGTTCATCAATCAGTGAAATACCACAAACCTTGGTATGTTGTTTAAAGGATAAACTATGGTATATTAAGGCTAAAAAGTGCCTTAGAAACATTAGTGAACAATTAAAACCATAGAAAACATAAATACCTTAAATACAATATTGGCGAAAATGTGCTCTAAGCTTGGGATAAGCTTGGTTAAGACCTAATAAGCTTACCAAGACCTTATTTACATCTTAATGGACATATTAAACCAATTACCCAAGAAAACCAAGCTTGAAAACAAGTTAAAACACAAAATGTGCTTTAAGGAGTCTTAAAGCACATTTTTGAAAAATTGTCTTGTAAATGGGTTTTGAATGGCTAAATGTCCATCATTACTCTTTAATTAACATGTGTACTACTTAGTATCACATTAGGAAGTCTAAAACAATGAGAAATCAAAAATTTCACAAATATGTGCCTTGGTTAGTGAATAGTAACCAAATAGTGCTAATTTAAGACATTAGTCAATATAAGTGATTTAGTTGGTCAACAAAAACCACCAAGGGCCTAAACTACTAAGGGGTCCGGTTTTTCATGTGTGACTCACCACACTTAACCAATCAAATAAACAAGAGAAGTTAATAAAGCAAAAGTACTATTTACTTTTACATAAATATCTCTTAAAACTTAACCTCTCACTCACTTTCTTCACTTTCTTCATTTCCCTCTTGCATTCCCACCGTGTCAAACCCTTCTTCCTTTCTCCATCGGCTAGATAGCTCACACACCATTCTCCATCTTTGAATCCTTGTAATTCCTAGCTCCATATACCAAATCAAATTCT
>JAIOTZ010001355.1:0-35036 GCA_023374045.1 Limonium bicolor
GATTAATCAGTGTTAACATAGGTTATTGTTAGTATTGGATAGGATTAAGTATGATGTTTTAGAAAATCTCATGGTACAATTGTTTGTGTAATGGTGCTATTGTTGTTTGATTAAATATTGCTCATATTAATTTGTAAGTGAAAGTGTATTATTGCCTGTTGGTGGGAGCCACCTTGGAGGCCATTTAAATGGCTTAATGGTGGTGTGATCTATTGCCCCACTGTGGTGGCATTGTTGATTTTGATATGTAAACAGGTTTGATTGATCTTTGGGTGTGTTTGGTACAATTGTAGGGTGGAAAGGGAAAAATAAAAAAACACCTATTGCAGCGGTTCTAAACAAATAACCGCTGGAATAGGCCCTGTCTAATGACTATTTGACGACAACCTAACGTAACGGTTCTTTAACAACAGCTACAATAGATCCGTCTAACGCAGCGGTTCTTTTAATAACCGCCGTGGTACAGGACCTATTGCAGCGGTTGTAGAACCATTGAGGTAGGTCATCTACCGCGATGGTTGTTAAAAGAACCACTGCGTTAGAGGACCTACCTCAGCGGTTCTACAACCGCTGTAATAGGTCTTTCACGTACCGCGGTGGCACCCATTTCAACAGTTTTGAACTGCCACCATAGAATCCAAACAACCGCTGCTGTAGGCCTGTTTTCTACTAGTGCTAGCCAGACATATTCACAAAAAAGATAGAGAAAAGAGATTGAGAAATCATCTAGAAAGAAGACTCCTAAATTCGTTTTGTCCATTCAGATCTGGAGTTCGCCGGCAAGAGGTTGAAGATAGTGGTGGTGATGGTGATGACTAATGGTGATGGATGAAGGTGAGGCGTGATGCGAGAGGCTCCTTTGAGGCATCTGGCGTAAATGGTCATGTTCACCCAAACTTATGTGATTTTTTATATCAAAAATAGGCATTTTTAACTCTTAAAAACGTATATTTTCGAATTTTGTACGCGACGTCTGAACTTGGAAGTTCGGACGCATGTTAGGATACATTTTCAGGAAGTTTCGGTCTCTATACGAACATATAACTTTGGACGTATGTTCGGACATGTCAGTATCCTGACGAGTGAAACTTGTTTCGGGCCTAGATTCTTCGTTTGGACTCTGTTTTGCTCCGCGTTTATTGCATTGCAAAGCTTGTGAAGTGAAGAATTTAGTTCCATAATTTTTAACTGAATTTGACACATAAAATGCATCAATTCTTATCTAAACACAAATCATAGGAAAAACACATGATAAGTGAGAAATATTAACCAAACCACTACGAATAATTGGCAAATTTAATCCTTCAAAATGTCTCTATATTTTGCACTTATCAAACTTCCTCACACTTAGCTTTTGTTTGTCCTCAAGGAAATAAGGAACAAAACTCACTCCAAGGTCATAATATCAAACCTCGGGATCAAACAAATGTAGAAGGAAATCAAGCAAAAATGGCAGTCAAAAGAATAATCATGCTCTCAGTTGTAAGTTTTCGTAAACAACGAAAAAGAATAGTTTATAAGATCGTGGAGAAGTTAAACTGCAATAAAAATAAACATTGAGTAGCTTAGGATCTTCCACCAATTTCATTCCTCAAACTTTGGATGACAAAGGGTGTGAAGTAATGTCATATTTTGCAATACCTTCCAACACCATACACTCATGATCAAAATAAGAAAATTGCAATAAACATTCAGCTTTTAAGGGTTTTCCTATCTTTGCATAATTATTTTCTTTTTTATGCACAATAGTTTTCATTCTCAGACTTTTCTATTTATCCTTGTAACGGTGTTGGGCCTTCTATCCCAGATCACGAGACCTTAGGTAGATAAGTGATGAAGTACCCCGCACACTTATAATAACCAAATAAATAAGGTATGTTTTGATTTAGAAAATTCATGATTCGAGGAGTATCTTACCTTATCCTTTGTACAAACTTTCATATCATTCCCAAAGTCACCAAGCCCAACTAATTTAATTTGCATAATTAGCTAATCCACCAAAATTTAGTGAAAATAGAATTAATTTGAAGAAAAAATAATACATACGAACAATTTAAACAAAAAGATTCTTGAGGTTGTCATCAGGCTCGATTCAAAAACTTTCAAAAAATAATCACCAAAAAAATTGAACATTTATTAGCACTAAAAGAAGCTTATCCTTAATAACAAGTGAACAATCAAAAACTAGTGTGGCATCAAGTACAGCTGGCATATTTTTAGGGAAAGATCTTCACTTCCTCACACTTAAGAGGAGCAATGTCCTCATTGTTCACCAAATAAAGTCAAGAAAAAGACCTTTCAAAATATGCCAGACTCATGAAGGATTTCATTCAAGACGTCACATATATTAAACATTAAAAGCATGATATGCTAAACATAAGCAATAAAGTTAAGAAACTGCAACTAGCTTGATATTTTTAGATTGAGGAAGGTTCCCTACCTCACACTTAGGCTCAAACTGAAAATGCATAATTTGGTTCCCTCTCTCACAAGTGAACAGAACACCTAGAATTATAGTGTTTCGGTCAATAGTCTAGCCTACATCCACTTCTTGACAATATATTTATTCCTTTTATTTAGTATTACAATGTTAGAGAGCTTTTTTAATGTTTTCTCTCTTTCTTCCTTTTGTGTCCCCTTACAAATGAGTCCCTCTACCTCTATTTATAGACTTTCTAGGGTGAAGCCCATCTTTAATCCTTGTACATGTGGTATTATTCTATTGGAGCAATCTTCCTATCTTTGATACTTTCCTCATTGTAAAGCCTTCTGGACCAGAGACACAGGGTGCAGGGTGTGGTGACCGTGTGTAGAGCGTGAGGCGCGGAACGTGGTGCCCGGTCACGGAGTGCGGGACGCGTGATGCGGGGCCCGATCATGAGATCTAGGGCCCAGACCAAGGATCGGGCAGGGGCCCGGACCAAGGATCGGGCAGGGGCCCGGACTGATGCTTGGGACACATATCAGAGTCTGAAGAAGATCCTGAAGGGGGCCTGAGGTCTGGGATGGGGTCTAGAGCGTCTTGGCCCTCTTGTTCCATCATATTTTTCTCCTCTTCATTAGTTCCACAAGTTCTACTTTTTGACACTTTAAAAAGTGGAACTTACAAACAGAAAAATTAAATTTACATTCTTTCTACTTTCAATTCTCCTCTCTCCTAGTCCCCCAAGTTCTTTTTCTTTTGGCTTTTACAAAGAAAAATGAACTTATAAAAAAAGTTAGTACAATCAAAGTTCCACGAGTGCATCTGACACATTGGAAATTCTGGGACATAAGTCTTCGAGATAATACATCTTTCATGAGTAAATCTTTTGAACTCTAATATGCAATAATTAAGAAGGCCAGAAATCTAGAAGTTCATAATAAGATCTTTATAAAGAAGACCAATGGTTCTTTTAATAAGAACCATTCCCTTTTTGAAGAGTAAGATAATATGATGATTAAATCTTTGCTTATACTAGCCAAAGGATGATAATTCCCTTAAAGGGAAAATAGAGATAATATATTTTCCCATCTTTGCTTGTAGTAGCCAAAGAATGGTACTTATGATCATACCCTTCTAAAGTGTTTCTTTTTAAAAGGTATTGGATCGAGGTATGGTGTGGCGAAAAATATGATGGAACAAGAGGGCCAAGACGCTCTATGGCCGGGCGTAAGTTTCAGCCCAAAGTGGCTCTATGGCCGGGCGTAAGTTTCAGCCCAAAGTGGCTCTATGGCCGCTTTTTTCATACTTTCCTTAAATACTTCAGGGGGTGATCAGTCCCCTGGTAAAAGTACCTGCACTTTCTTCAAAAGTTTATTAGTATTATAGTGTAGAAATGACACAGGTTCTAGAAAGCTACTCACGGCCGAGAGCTCAATTCATATTGACTTTTCCGAAGTAGAACACCAACTTAACAGCAGCAACAACTCTTTGGCAGAAGTGAGAAATAAGCAACATAGTAGTGTACGAATTATATTTTAGAGTACAGCAGCATAAGCAAAGAGCAGAGCAATCACAGGTAGAATATGAAGCTTATGATGCTTCAGATTACAGTAGTTCCAATTCCAAAAAAGAAACTGAGCAAATTGGATAACAGGGCAAACAACAACATGATACTTCAGAACAGTTATTCATAAATAGAGTCCAGGTTATGCATATTTAAAACCTTATCATGCAGCAACGGCAGTTTCTGGGTGATGTTTTACCCAAATGATGGATCTAATTGTGTCACAGTTTCTGGTACGTTTGTAATCAGATTGTGCACTTATGACATGCTATCTTAACATTGCTGAGAGCATTATGGGATGAAAGTCTAAGTAGCTCTGTAACAACAGTGAATACAAATAAGGCATGGGTATTATTTTGTAATGTTTTTAAAACTGTTTAGAAGCTGCATTATGTAAACAGTATGGATAGGTGCAAAAAATGAACTTATACCTTTATAAATTGCTCATACAGTTCAAAATCTAAGCAGCGATATACAGAGAAGCAAACAGAAAAAACAATTGTGTAGGAGCTGCTTAGAAGTGAATTATTTCAATTATACACAACTGTCAACAAGTTTCAAATCTCTTTTTCAGATTCAGATTGAGCAATGGACAACTCAAGCACTTGGGAGGTCAAAAACTGTCGAAATGGGCAAGACCTTAATTGGAAGAATTTTACTGCTGATTTGATATCAACAAGATTTTACATAAGTGTTAAATAGGCTGAGAATAACACACAGAGGTTTCGAATTGAGAAAGTGTTGTCAATCCTTAACCAGTAGATTGAGGAAATTATTTTTTCAGTGTCATCAATACTTACCAATAAAGTAGAGTAGTAATCAGGCATAATTCCGGTTATAAGTATTTTGAGATTATGCCTTTTAATCACCTAAATCAGAGGCGAGATTATGCTGTAAATAGAAGTGATACTGTTTTTTTTTTTAAAAAAAATTCAGAAGCAAACTGCCCACAACGTATAATTTAAACAGTAACAAAGCATAACATGTTAGGAGCTATAAACAGTTGGAGCTAGATACTGCTGCGTTCGGAGACCGTAGATTTGTGGCTGTTTTTGGGTGGTCTGCGCGTGGGTCTCACGTGGGTCCTACATTTTATTCCAATAATATAATACCACATATAAAACAACTATAAAGCAGGCAGACCAAAACAACTACAAAACAACCATTTCGAACACTTATGAGGTAGCATAACACAGATTAATGATGTTCGCAGTGGCAGTATAATGTAGAAGAAAGATTTAGTACTGAAACTGCAAGCATGAAGGTTGTATATCAGATTAGTGCGATAATGTGCATATAGCCCTTCAACGTAAGGTTTATTCTTTGGAAGCTGAAACGGTGTATAAAGAGGAATAATATGAACATGACCGTGATGCCAAATGGTGCTTGATATTATCCAGAATAAAAACAACAGCAGATGCTTCAGATTTCAGGTTATACCAACTACAGCAGATGAGGAACGTTATTGTACTATATTTGGATTATTTACTATAAAACTAGCAGATTGTAAGTAAAAACAGGGGCAAGATGCTGTAGTTTTTAGGGGGTAAAATACTGCTAACATTAGTCCAATAATGAATATAGCAATGATGTTCAAATTCGGAGGAGTAACTAGTGGCTGCTTGTTTGATTTAAAATTGATTACAAGGAGGAAGCAGGAAACAGGAGCGGTAAGAGACTTTGAAATTGATTACAACTCATAATTGACGGTATCCTGATCGTAATTTGATCATAGTAGTAACTCAGATTTAACCAGAAACAGAATATTCACGAGTCTCCCAGATTTCAATCTTGAGTTCTTTTCATATTTTTAAAGCAAATATCAGAATTAAGGATATCAGGACACTGTTGCTTCAATAACAGCTCCTAGCATAGGCCTTGTATTCTAGATAGAGATAAGACTGGACATACACTGCTTTACAACATCAACAAATGCATATCTCCTCAATCAGCGAGCAAAATGAAAAATCAGAGTTGTTTATACATCCCTATCAGCGGCAGTGTAATTTTCAGGCAATAATCAAGAGGGTAACTTTGGTCTTAAATAAAACTCATATTATACATGCAAGCACAAGCAAGAATTTTATCACAGGAAGCTTCTTACTTAGAGTCTCAGCCTATTCTCTGTCATTCCTATTATCGCATCATTGCGTTCTAAAAAGTATAGTGATTTTGCTCAGGTTTAGGATATTTACCTGAATCTTGGTTTTAAGAAGCGAGGGGTCGGAGAGTATAAAATTTGAGGTGTTGCCCGGGGCTGGACTAGGATGGAGCTCGAATCTGGTTTTGAAATTAACATCCGTTTTCAGCGATTTCTCTTCTACGTAAATGATGGACCACAGCTTCATGTTTTGATGCATCTAGTGAAGTGATCAGAACCAACAGATCATCGCGCTTTGAACCATACTTATCTTGCAGCTCTTTGAACTGTCCTCACTGCCTTTTTTTGATGTCTGCATTTCTCTTGGTCTAGAGTGTGCAGGAATGAATTTCCAGTAGCAATGGTTACTCTTGCAGGAAAATATAAGCAAGAATGGATGTCAGACGGTATTTCAGATTTTAGCTGGTGCCAAGTTTCATTATTTTAAGAGTGAAAATAGAAGTAAAGGAATTAACATATTTTGGAGCCTATAAGCCACTGAATTACTTTATTGCTCGAAACATTAAAGACTATTTAGCTTAAAATAGTTGAGGACTAAAGTGTAAACAGCTTGCACTATTTCTGTTTGTTCTATTCAATAATTCCTTCAGAATAATGTACTTACAGGTGCTGATGATTGTTCTTAAAATTTGATCATGAGGCATACACGCAACAGCAAAGGCAAATGTAAAGGATCTTTTCAACATATTCAAGTTAATTGTAATAAGCAAACATTGGCGGAAACAGATTGTACACCTTGCTGAAAACAGTCCTACTAATGTATATTAAACCAATATTACAGAGCAGTCTTAACCGTAATTTCACCACAACTGTAAGTTCAATGCAGGTCAGTTATCCTAATTCAAAACATTTTATGCTTATAGTAAAAAAGTTTACAAAATGATTGGTGGTAATCAAGCATAATCTAGGAGAATTTGCTGCCAAAAAATTGCTGACATCTGAACATGTTGTACCAGCCATCTCAAACAGTGGAGATCATGGTATTAGTGCTTTTCTTAATCAGGCAATTCTTATCAAGAGAATCCTTTACTAGGGTTTGCACAAACAAGCTGTTTTAAACAATTTGCAATACACAGCTCTTAAGTTATGCAGACTTCAGCAGCCTAATGAAATTGCAACAGAAGTAGACAGTATCAGATATTACTTACATAAGACGAAGCATACTCCAGCGGTGAACCTTTTCATAAGATAAATAGGAACATAGGCAAACTTTTCCCCAGAGATAGTTTGTATAATGAATATCATAGCACAGCAAGAATAGTTCAGACTTCTAACTCAAGAAAATGACCACAACCAAGAGCTCATTTCAGAACAGTGTCAATCAGTATTGTTTATTAGTTTCGAGTTTTTCAAATGAGTACGACTAAGAGAAGACCGTCCACACAGATTCATAGTATCTTCACCTTTAGCAACTTTAAAACTGTGAAAACAGATAGAAGAACTCAAGTAGACTATGTAATACTGTAGTTTTGTTGTAATCCTGTCATCTACGTTACTTATCCCAATCCTCAATTTTCACTTTGTCTCTTATAAACATCTCAAATCCTTGCCGCACATTGACCCATTATTGCAACAGAAAACTGCATCTTAAAGAAGCATACAACCAGCAGTTAATCGGGTTCATCCAGTGGGCAGAATCTGAAGTATTGGGAATTTCTGATAGTATGCACGGATAGCAGCGGTGGTAGCAAATTATGTAACTTCTTTAGTTACAAGGTTTAATGAGGCCAAACAGACGCAAGTTATCCAAGACATAATACTGATCAAATGCAAAACTAAAAGAATAACGAGGCAATAATTATGGGAAGGGAACTTCTGATTTAGCCGATCAGTTTGATGTTGCATAAGTCAATCAGTTCTTATTAATTGAGCAAAGCTTAGGTCATTAGGCCGACTGTAGTTACTGTGTAAGTAACGCATAATATAACACACAAAGCTTAAACAAGACCCTGCTAAAGGTGGTACTTCCACCCAGTGAAACAAGCCAGAAAAAATCAAGCAATAAATGAGTATCCTGATCGTTTTTATCACAGCAGGAATCTGTTAAGGATATAAGCTATTATTTCTTGTTTTATTTCCTGTACTAATCTAAACGCTGCGTTCCTATGCTAGTCTAAGTGCTGCGTTTAGATTTAGAGCCGTTGAGGGTTACTTGTATTTCTAGGCTAGGGTTTTCTGTTCTCTTCACGTTTTCATTTTCGAGACTGAGAAGTTCTTCCTCATTTCTTGTAATTTCCTGCTCGAACCCTAATCCTTCTGGGTTCTGGATCCTCGATTTGCCAAGCCTTCAACGTGGCTATGGGACGAAAGTTTATCATGGTATCAGAGCAACAAAATCCAAGCTACGTTCTGTAATTCCCGTTCTTTTTCTTTATCCGCAAATCTCAATTTTCTTGTGTTTTCCCCATTGCCGGATTCTTCTTACTTTGCCACCTCTCCGCCTCGGGTTTCTTGTTTCGAGATTGTGCTCGACCTGCTGCTTCCGCGTTTTTCCATTGCCGGATTCCTCCCGCTTTGCCGCTTCTCCGCCTCCGTGTTTTCTGCTCAAGTTTGTCCTCGATTTGCTGCCATTCCTCTTCTTCTTTGTTTCGCCATCGTTGCCTCTTCGCCTCGGGTGATTCTTGGCCTTCTTTTTCTTACTTTTCCTCAAAATGTCGAATGACCCACCACAAACACCAATCGTCGAAGTCGAAAAGGAGACTGTTGCAGACCATGGAGACCCACTCTTCATGGCAAGCTCAGAGCAACCTGGCCATGCCCTAGCGAGCAAGTTCGACGGCCGTGGGTTCCCTTGCTGGAAGATGCAAGTCTCGATCGCCTTGGGGGCAAAGAATAAAATGGGTTTTGTGGATGGCACGGTTACCAAACCCACCGATTCAGAGCAAAAGACCAAGGCCTGGATACGATGCGACAATATGGTCAAGGCGTGGCTTCTGATGAGCCTGGAGAAGAGAATAGCAGATAGTGTTCTCTTCGCCCCCACAGCCCGTGAAATCTGGAAAGAGCTTTGCCGACGTTACGATGGAGCGGATGGAACAAAGCTCTACGAGCTTGAAAGACGTCTCTCGCAAGCACGGCAGGGAGGCGACACCATCGTCGACTACTTCACCAAAGTGAAACTTCTGTGGGATGAGATTGATGCCAGCAAGACCATACCATCCTGTACGTGCCAGAAGTGTACTTGTGATGCGTCCAAAGGTTTTAAAGAATACATCAGAGTCAGACGATTAATCCAGTTTTTGATGGGGCTGGAGGATAGATACAGTGTCATCCGAGGAAACATCCTGATGCAAGATCCTCTACCTACAATCGGAGTAGTATTCTCCCATCTGATACAGGAGGAAAGACAGAAATTTCTGAGCAAGTCTACTAACCAAGAAGGCCCTTCCCTGTCTTTTGCTTCTGAACAAGCCAAGAAAGGCACTTATCGTGGCCAGGGTTCCAACCCAAGAAGGAGCAATTTGCAGTGTGGGCATTGTAACAAGATGGGCCACACAGAGGATCGATGCTTCCAAAAGATTGGATACCCCCAAGGATGGAGAAGCCCAAGGGCAAGGAAAAGTGCAGCTAATGCTTCGGGTTTGTTGGAATCTAGAGAGGAGGAGCAGAAAAATGAAGGAAAGGATCCCTTTGGTGGGATCCTCTCAGCAGACCAGATGAGTAAGCTCTTCGAGTACATCAGCAGGAATAAAGATGGTCTCAAGGGAAGTCAACAGACCGACACTCAATTCTCTGGTGATTTTGGTGGTAAAATTTTCAACTCTGCATCATGTTTAAAGTATTTTAATTATCTAAGCATGAATGTTGAAAAGGGTAAGCATATTAATTATCTAAGCATAATGTTGAAAAGGAAAATCAGTTCAATAATTTAGACTGGATTCTTGACTCCGGAGCTTCAGATCATGTGTGTGGGGATCTGAAGCTTTTTAATAAATATGTTGTCCTTGATAATCCCACACAGTTGGATGCCGGATGGTCACCCCCAATATGTGAAGATTATGGGAAGTTATAGTTAATAATCTGACACTACAAAGATGTTCTGTTTGTGCCAGCTTTCAAGTTTAACTTAGTGTCCATTAGCAAGTTATCACATGATATGAAAGGAAGATTTGTTTTTGATTCCAAAGTGTGTTTTTATCAGGGCTGTGATAGTAGCAAACTTGTTCAGATTGGAAAAATCAACAGAGGGCTGTATGTTCTTGACTGTGGGGCAGAGAAACTGGATGAAGAGAATCTGTTTCTGATTTTTGTGCTTGTACTGACAGAAATGTCACCTTAGGTTTTGATTGTAAAGAAAGGATGAGCTTGTTACATCATAGACTTGGGCATATCCCAAGAGAAAGATTGTAAAACTTGGATTAGTTGGAAAATCTGATGCAAATAAACAATTCATATGTGAATCATGTTGTAGATCCAAGAGTCATAGACTTCCTTTCAATTCTGTCTCTTTGAAAACATATGACTTGTTTGATCTGATCCATGCAGACCTATGGGGTCCTTATAAAACAAAAACATATGACGGGCATTCTTATTTCCTCACCTTAGTAGACCATAAAAGCAGGGCTACATGGATCCATCTGTGCTCTTCCAAGTCTGAATCTTTTGATATTATCATCCTTTTCTTTAAAATGATTCATAACCAGTTTAATAAAAGGGTTAAGATTTTAAGGACTGACAATGCTTATGAACTCGGTAGTTCTAGGGCAGCTTCTGATTTCTCAAAAACAATGGCATTATACACCACACTACCTGTGTTCACACACCACAGCAAAATGGAGTGGTAGAGAGGAAGCATAGGCACATTCTTGAAACTGCTCGTTCTTTAATGTTTCATTCCAAACTTCCATTAAGATTCTGGGGTGATAGTGTGTTGACTGCTGCCTATTTGATAAATAGAATGCCGCTCAGCAGCATAGATATGAAAAGTCCTTATGAAATCATTTACAATGAAAAACCTAATTATGATGAGTTAAGATGTTTTGGATGCCTCTGTTTCGCCAATATTAATAAACCTTTGCATGATAAGTTTGTGTCTAAGTCTGTTAAAGGAATTTTCCTTGGTTATGCTTGCGGCAAGAAAGGGTATAAGATCTTGGATCTAGATAATAATAAGATCATTTTTAATAGGGATGTCATTTTTCATGAGAGTTTATACCCTTTTAGAGATGAGACACATAAGATTCATGAGGAAACTTGTACAGATAAGAATTGGGCTGATAACTTTTTCTGTGAGAACTTTGATTATGAAAACGAGACAGATGGCCCTTGGAACACTCAGACCGAAACTGGTGCTGAAATAGATGAGGTAAATCAGCCTCAAAGCTTGGAGGGACAGAGATTGGAGGAAGCTGGTGGAGATCTACAATCTCAAGCCCAACCTGCTACAACTCCAAGTGAGGATGGTCAAGCCCAACCTACTACAGTCCCAGTTGAAGATGTTTCTGTTAGACGGTCCACTAGAGAGAGGCATCAGCCGAGATATCTGGATGAATACATTGTGGGCAGTACTTGCAAGCCTGGAAAAGATAAGTCCTCTTCTGATTGTTTTACTTTGATATTGAATGATAGAATAACTAGGGCTGCCAAGTCTGGTTCTCATGTTGAAAATGATTATGCTGATGACTATGTGCTTGATTGTATGAATGAAAGGGAAACTATTGCCTCTTCTGCTCTGTCAAGAAATTGTGTGTGTGTGTTTTCTGATTCGAATTGCACTCATAACAGTCTTAATGTTAGCTCTCTGGATTTTACTGAACCAAACACTTATTCTGAGGCTATTAGAAGTTCTCATTGGAAGGATGCTATGGATAATGAGTTTGGGGCCTTAGATAAAAATGGGACTTGGGAGATAGGTGAGTTGCCTGCTGGTAAGAAACCTATTAGATGTAAATGGGTTTTCAAAATCAAGCTTCATGCAGATGGATCCCTAGAGAGACACAAAGCTAGGTTAGTGGCAAAAGGGTACACACAAAAATATGGGATAGATTATTTGGAGACTTTCTCTCCGGTTGTAAAATTTACCACTATCAAGGCTTTGGTTTCTCTAGCTGTTAAAAGGGTTGGCACATAGGACAGTTAGACATTAACAATGCCTTCCTGCATGGTGATTTAGATGAGGATGTTTATGGAAATCCAGAAGGGCACCCCTTGGAACATTCAGGAAAGGTCTGTAAGCTTAAAAAGGCGCTGTATGGTTTGAAACAAGCATCTAGGCAGTGGCATGACAAACTCAGTAAGTTCCTAGGAAGTTTAGGTTTCAAACAGTCCTTGAATGATTATTCTCTGTTTACCAAAAAGGCTGATGGTAAGTGCTGTTTCCTTGTGGTTTATGTAGATGATATTTTGATTACAGGCGATGATTTGGGTCTGATTAAAACCATTAAATTTGAGCTTGACAGAAAATTCAAGATAAAGGATTTGGGACATCTGAATTTCTTTTTGGGTATGCAGTTCCTGCGAACTACAGAGGGGATTTTGTTAATACAGAAAACTTATTGTGATAATCTGATTAGAGAATTTGGTTGTGATAGGCAGAAGGCAGTTGTCAGTCCCTTAGAGGTTAATGTTAAATTAAGAAGAAATGAAGGACAACCTATGACTGATCCTAGTATTTTTAGACGGTTGGTTGGGAAGCTGAGTTTCTTGTCTCACAGTAGGCCTGATTTGTGTTATGCAATACAAGTTTTGAGTCAGTTTTTAGATTCTCCATCTGTTTTGCACTTTCAAGCTGCTTTGCACACCCTTAAGTATGTTAAAGGAACTGCTGGTTATGGGCTTTGTTTAACAATAAACCTGATTATAACTTGGTGGCTTTTTGTGATGCTGATTGGGCCGGTTGCCCGAATACAAGACGCTCTATTAGTGGATATTATATTTGTTTGGTGGAAGTCCCTTATCCTGGAAATCTAAAAAGCAGTCCACTGTTGCTTGTCCTCTGCAGAGTCTGAGTATAGAGCCATGCGACAGGTGACTGCAGAACTCAGCTGGCTTACGAGGTTGCTGAATGAGTTAGGAGTGGATGGGATAGCACCGGTGCCTGTAAGTCCGACAGTCAATCTGCAATCCATATCGCCAGAAACCCGGTTCTGCATGAAAGAACGAAACATGTGGAGCTGGATGTTCATTTTGTAAGGGAGAAGCTCCAGGACGGGTTAATCTCTGTGGAATTCGTAACTTCTAGAGATCAGCTTGCAGATCTGTTGACCAAGCCTTTGCCTGGGAAGAGGTACCCAGTTCTGATCAAGAAGCTGGGCATGAGAAGCTGTGAAGATGAAGACTCATCGGGCACCCTTCGATTTGCAAATCCTGCAATCCTTGTAGGATTTGAGGGGGGTGTTAAGGATATAGCTATATATTTCTTGTTTATTTCCTGTACTAATCTAAACGCTGCGTTCTATGCTAGTCTAAGTGCTGCGTTTAGATTTAGAGCCGTTGAGGGTTACTTGTATTTCTAGGCTAGGGTTTTCTGTTCTCTTCACGTTTTCATTTTTCGAGACTGAGAAGTTCTTCCTCATTTCTTGTAATTTCCTACTCGAACCCTAATCCTTCTGGGTTCTGGATCCTCGATTTGCCAAGCCTTCAACGTGGCTATGGGACGAAAGTTTATCAGAATCCTGATTCAATTTTGAACAAAAACGTTGTAAACAGCAACATATGAACTGCATTTTTTTTTTTGACTGATGCTGAAGAGAGAAGGGTTATGTTTGATGAACTGAGAGAATGGTTTAACCAAGGCAACCGATCGGTGTTATGCCTTGGCGATTTCAATGAAGTACGATGCCCCATGCACCGTGTTAATACAGAGGTGGATATCCAGCGCTCCATGACTCAGGGAATTAGAGTCTTTGAACGATGGATAGATGACTTGGGGTTGACGGAACTGATCTGCCAGGGAGTGCAATTCACATGGAAGCGCAGCAGTAGGATGAGCTGGCTAGACCGCGCTTTCTTTGGGTCTGAATGGTGCTGGCATTGGTGACTTCCATCTGGTGGTGCGCCATGGCTGGTGTCGACCACAGATGTAATGGTAGTAAGAAACCTGACTGCACATGGGGCCGGAGACCGTTCTGAAACCTTGACATATGGCATGAAAACGAGGGGTTCAAGAAACTTATTGAAGAGGCATGGCCAAACACAGCTGGTGAATCGCTTTCTAAGAGGCTGAAAGCCTTGAAGGGACCTATCCGGACATGGAACAGGGATGTATTCGGTTCAATTGATAGAATAATCGAACAACTTGAGGGATCAATAAAGTCTCTTGACGATGTAGCAGTGACGGGTGGGTTGTCCCACCATCAGTTGATGCAAAGGAGAGAAGCACAAGTAGAGTTGTACAAAGCTTGGAGACTACAAGAGCGGTTTTGGAAACAACTGTCACATGAGAAGCACTTGGCTCTGGGGGACCGAAATACGAGATACTTCCATTTGAAGGCCTGTATGAACCGACGGTATAAATCGATCATGAAATGGAAGGTGCATAACGAGTGGGTGGAGGACCCCGTGGTAATTAAAAGAGCGATCTGTGGAGAGTTTAGAAGGCAATTCGCCTATCGAGATACTTCGCACATGGTACCACCAAGCGGCGGACGACCGAGGCTCACAGTTTTGGAAGCGGCGGCACTTGAAACCCTTCCATCAGCTGAAGAAATCACCTCGCTTGTATGGGAAACTAATGGCTCAAAGGCTCCAGGTTTCGATGGTTTCAATTTCAACTTCATCAAATATACATGGAGTATCATCGGACCTGATTTCATTAATGAGGTAATATCCTTCTTCTCTACTGGTGTTATACCACTGGAGTGTAACATGACATGGGTGACACTCATTCCAAAAAAGAATGGTGCTAGTGAGATGAATGATTTCAGACCAATCAGCATGGTGGGGTGTGTATACAAGATCATCTCGAAAGTGATGGCAAAGAGATTGAGTCTAGTATTACCGAAGCTTATTGGGGAGACACAGACGGCATTTGTGAAAGGTAGGAGTATCCTTGATGGGCCGCTCATTGCAAACGAGGTGATCAGATGGTCGAAGAAACATCGCAAGAAAGGCATTCTTTTGAAGATCGACTTCAGAAAGGCATATGATACGGTTGCATGGGAATTCGTTGACACGATGGGGAGACTAATGGGCGTTGGCTGGAAGTGGAGGAGCTGGGTTATGACATGCATTAGTTCGGTCTCTCTCTCGGTGCTTGTGAATGGCGTACCTACTCCACCCTTTAGAGCCAGGCGTGGACTGAGACAAGGGGATCCACTCTCCCCCTTGTTATTTGTGTTGGTCGCTGAGGCCTTGAGCTGGCTCTTACTCTCTGGGCTAGATGCTGGGGCAAGAAAAGGAATGAGAGTAGGAAGGGATGATAAATCCATATCACATCTACAGTTTGCAGATGACACACTTATTTTCTGCGATGCGGCGATTGAGGATGTCATTATGACAAAGGGAGTGGTGGCGCTGTTTGCGGGCATGTCCGGTCTACACATAAATTGGGATAAATCAAAGATCTTTTGCATAAACATGACAGAGGTCGAGACAGATGAGGTGTGCCAATGGCTGGAGGTCGAAAGGGATATGCCCCGTGTACGTATTTGGGCTTCCCCCTGGGTGCAAACCCAAAACGATGCGCTACCTGGAAGCCGGTGATTGACAAGATCAAAGCTCGACTAAGTGGCTGGAAGGTACGTTGTCTATCTAGAGCTGGAAGACTAGTGTTGATCAGAGCGGTCCTTGAGGCTATCCCCACCTACTATATGAGCCTATTTCGGATGCCGAATAAAGTTCTCAAGCAAATCGAATCCATGCAAAGAAACTTCTTCTGGGGCAGCACGGATAGAAGGAAACTGGCCCTCATCTCTTGGAAGGAGTTGCTTAAACCAAAAGATGCCGGTGGGTTGGGACTAGTGGATCTGGAGATAAAGAACGCTGCGCTCCTAATGAAATGGTGGTTTAGATATCATAATGATCGGAGAATGGCTTGGAAGGAACTCTTAGGATCAATCTATGGTTTCGATCCTTCAGCTTCCCTAGATTGGAGAGCTATAGCTTCTTCGACAGAGGTGGGGATTTGGAAAGAGGTATGTGCGGTCTTCTCTTGGAGATTGGAATTGATGAACTCTGTCCATGGCCTCATTAGATGGCGAGTAGGTGATGGCTCGAGGGTGAGATTTTGGAAAGATGTGTGGCTGAAAGAAGGCAGTCTGTATGATCTATTTCCAAGGCTTTTCCAGTTAACAGATCAGAAAGATGCCACAGTGGGTGAGATGTCGGTTTTAAGAGATGGGATCGTATGCTGGCGTTTTCAATGGAGAAGAGAGCTATTCCTCTACGAGGAGTCTATACTCAATGAGATGATGATATGTCTCCAGCATGCTCATACCACTCTCAGGGGGCGCGACCTGCTTACATGGGGTGCAAATGAGACGCACATTTTCTCAGTGAACAGAGGCGTAAAAGCCCTGCAAGGTGACACACAGAACTCGACTTTACAGGAGTTTGCCTCGGTATGGTCTACACATGCTTCACCACGGGGCCAGCTCTTCTGTTGGCTAATTCACCGCAATGCAGTGTGCACAAGGGACCAACTTTTCATCAGGGGCTTGGTGACCATCTCAGGATCTTTATGTCCTAGATGTCATTTGGGCATGGAATCACTAAGCCATGCGTTAGTGTGGTGTAAGGAGTTCCATGCTGTTTGGAGGAAGACAATAAGGTGGTGGGGAATAGTCATTACACTTCCGTATGAGATAAAAGAGATTTTCATGGCATGGGATGATTGGATCCATGGTAAAGCAATTAAATGGGCTTGGAGGGCAACAATTAGAGCTCTCTGCTTGGTGGCATGGGAAGATAGAAATAGGAAAACCTTTAATCCGGATGCCTCGACGACTTGGGACCCGTTTGAAACAATGAAGCTTAACGTTTGGCGATGGTGCAACTTAAATGGGATCACCCCCCCCCCCCCACTTGCTATGCACTCGTTTCTTCATGATGACTGCTTATTTCATCGATGGAAAGCTTTGCTATAAGGTTTGTTGCTGTTGTGTCTGTTTTTTCTTGTTTGGTCTATGTGCGAAGGTTATCTTGTATTTAGTCCTAGTAGTATAATGTCTTAGGATTGTTGTACTCTCCTTTTTCTTTTCTCCTTTCTCCCTCCCATTCTTGCTACCTTGTACATACATTATTTACTCCCACTCATCAATACAAGGCCTGGTGCCACCCATTAAAAAAAAAAATATGAACTGCATTTTTCTAGCAGCGCGTAACTGAAGCAACTAAACGCTGTTTTTTTGCCATGATTTTCAGCCCTTAACAGATGCTAGTGAAGCTTTAAAAGAGACAATCAAAAGTAGAAATGAACATGCTTTTTTAACTAGTGGACAGAAGCAAAGATTTCTGTAAGCATTCTGTAAAAAAGATTTCAGAAAAGTATTTCAAAATGAAGATTCACGTTTACGTACTGTGTTGAACTTAATTGCCCAGGATAGAAGAGGTATGTTTGGATTGTTGAAGAGATTGATTTATTCAATGGAGTTACATACCTATTTATAGAGTTTCCTCATCTAGAGCTTCTACGTAGTCAAAATAGAGGGCTACTAAATCTGCTACAACAACCACACATGGTTGCTACTTATTCAACAATGACAACTAGAATAGTCATGGACGGTGCCTCCCTTCTACCTACTACTTCTAGATGGTAGTTGATGTTGAATTTTTAACACTCCCTCTCAACATCAACTTTTTATTAATCTAGTACACATGTAGCTTTTATATGGAAAAACTACAAACCATCTCTTTCACGTTGTTGCTATATGGGCAAGCTCCTCATTGTCTCTGTAGAGAGTGCATCAACGTCCCATAAGGCAAGCTCCTCTTCATCTACCGCAAAGAGTGCATCAACATCCTCAAGGGCAAGCTCCTCTTTTTCTACACCTGAGAGGGCATAAACGTCCCATTCATCTTCATTCCTTGAAGTAGCAACATTGTTTTCTATCCTCTTCTTCCTTGACCAACAATCTTTCGCCATATGATCTTTCTTGTTACAGGTGTAACACTTTCCTTCAAACTTTTGACTATTATCGTAGTCGTTCCAATTTGCTCTTGCTTTTGTTCGATCACTCCCCTCGCCTTGATGACTCATCTCTTCGTCGCTCTTCTGTCTAGATCCATATTCAACTTTCTTCTTGGAATTCCACTTGCCTTTCTTAGCATAGAGTCTCTTCTTCTTTCTTCACTGAGGCTCCTCCCATCTGCTTGGCCAAAGCTTCTTGACCGACTAGCAAATTCTCGAACTCCACAAGCGATGGTTGATTTTGCCATCCTCGTATAGCAGCAATAAAGCTTCTGAATTCCGGTTTCAACCCATGGATGATGATTCGTTTCATCCTGGTATCACCGATTCGAGCTTCCGAATCCAACTCTGAAATTTCTCGGCACAACGACTTTACTTTATGAAAGTATTGCGCAACCGTCATGTCACGTTGTGCAATCGACAATAGCTCACTCTCCAAGAGTTACAACTTTGTGTCGTTCTTTTTCGAGTATAACTTCACGAGCGTATCCCAAGCGTCTTTGGGAGTCTTCGCATCTCGAATGTGCTCGAGAATTTCTTCTTCGACAGTTGTCTTGAGAGTAAACATGGCTTTACCTGCTTTAATCTTCCATTTTCGCAGCGCGTCTTCTCCTGTTGGCGGTTTTACTTCGGTGCCATTAACAACCTCCCATAAATCTTGTCCTTGCATATATGACATTATACAAGTAGACCAAGAATTATAATTGTTGTTGCTAAGCTTTTTAACTCCACCACCAAATTGAAAATCCGCCATATTCCAACACCTTTTTTTTAATCTCCACTATTTTTCTTAACTTCACTCACGTCTTTCTACTGTTTTTTTTCGTTTTAAACCGATAACAACTCCTTTTTCTATAAAGGAAATCAACACCCTTTTGGCAGATGGAAAAGCTGTAGGTTTTCCTACTCTTTTTTTTTTTACAGCATGCACCCCTTTAAGAAAAAGCACTTCACTTTTTTTTTCTGTTACGTGACTTCTATGACACCACCTTTTTGTTTTTTTTTTTGTTTTTAAATCACCTCACTTAAGAAAGCCCCTCCTTGCTTCCTAATCATTGCGGTAAGTTAATACTGATTCACGATACTTGCTCTATTTCAAAATCAACCAGCTGTACTGCTCTCTTTTCCTTTTTTTTTGATTCAACGTGTTGTTGGGTATTTGTAGGCTGAGAGACTACCAACACCTTTCACTCACAATTTTTCTTTTTACTTACTCAACACACTTGCAGTACTCTTTTTTCACATTCATCTCCCTCGCTCTCTTTTCTTCTCTCTCTATGTTTCCTTCCTTCCTTCCTCTTCTTTTTTTTTATTCGAACACTCTGGTCTCCCTCGTACTCTCTTTTCTTTTCTCAGCACAAGCACTTCTATGGCTCTCCTCTCTTTTTTTAATTCAATGGCAGAAAGATGCAACTGATTATGAACAAATATGAAACACGTTACCTTACAACAGCAAGAAGATTCCAGAGTAGATTGGGGAGTAGATCAGAAGCGCTTCACACTTCCAGCTATGACAGAGATGAGATTGATTTTTGTGGCTTCAAGCAAGATAAGCAAGATACGGATGAAGAAACTGGAATAAGTAAACCTGCCTGTAGCTATGAAGTTAACGGAAGATTTTGTAGTTGCTGGCTCACACGCTTTGATAGATTGTGTCAAAGATTGTATCTAGCTCTGATACCAAATGTTGAACTTAATTGCCCAGGATAGAAGAGGTATGTTTGGATTGTTGAAGGGATTGATTTATTTAATGGAGTTACATACCTATTTATAGAGTTTCCTCATCTAGAGCTTCTATGTATTCAAAATAGAGGGCTACTAAATCCGCTACAACAACCACACATGGTTGCTACTTATTCAACAATGACAACTAGAATAGTCATGGATGGTGCCTCCCTTCTACCTACTACTTCTAGATGGTACTTGATGTTGAATGTTTAACATACTGCCCTTAAAAAATTTTAAATCAAACTTAGAATCAAACAGTTTATATATACTCATTGTTAGATGGCAATTTAGAAGAAAAATCAGATCATAACTTAAGCACATTATACATTTATCGAAATTCAGAACCTGGTCAGAAATTTAGGTTCGATCCTGAAATAAATGTTTACAAGTGTTCCTCGCTTTCAATCCAAGTCTCTTCTATATATCTAATAGAAAATTAAAGCCATGACAAATAGGATTAAATTTACTCGTAAAACTGTTCCTATAGAGCTCAGCTTATTTTTCCACGAAACAGTGCAAAACCTTGTAACTTTCTGTCCAAAGCTGATCACCCTTCATTTTTCAATTTAAGTTTTTAGTCACACAAGAATTTGCCTTTTCCAACAGCTTAAAGGCAGAAAAGAGTTTTATGTGGGTTGTATTTGTTACAGCTCAAGAATGCACCTAACAAGTTTGGACAATGGGTATTTTTATAAGAGTGAACTTCTAAGTGAAGTTTTTAAACAGCATTTGTACTTCTTTCCTTGTTTCAATGCAGATGCAAACAAAATTATAAAAAAGTATAATTGAGGTAGCAGCAGTTAAGTTATTTAAGGGGTTCTAAATGACTGCATCAATTCATAAGTACAAAGGTATGTTGTTTAACATAAAACGCTTTGGCAAATTAATTTCTACGCATACTGATATATGGTTTTATTCAAAAGTATAACTCAAGCTGTAAAAGTGTTTAAAGCTTGAAATAGTTTTGGTAAGAGGAACTCTTCCTAAAAAAAGTGCAAGTGTAGTGAAATATTGTTCCAGAATGAAATATATTAACAACAGCAAAACAGATAAAACGGAAAACGTTATTTGGAGTTTTAAAAGCTGTTTGAACACCATAGACAGAAACAGTAAGACAATAGGATAATCAACGCGCTTGCGTAGCGCAAAAACTTTGAATCATATCAGCAAAAAAAAAGAGAATCAATTTGGAAGTTCTTGTTGCGGAAGCGACTGGGTAAGAGAGTAAATTATTGTAGTAGAAAATCACTCCGTACAGGAAAATTCCCAGGTCGTGGTAGGGTCACAATGGTCCCGCTTAAGAACCACTTCCTTAGACAGAATTTCCTGACTGTAATTTCTTAGCACAATAAAGCACTACAAAATTACCCACAATAGTTGCTAGATAAAGCTATAAAGAAAACACTGGAACTATAACTGATTTTGCTATTACTTCAGAAATAGAGAGAGAAGACAATACAACTTAACTATATAAGAAGTTGTTTGTTGAAGGGATGAAAGGAGAAGGAACACTTCCTTTTATAACAAAAGGAGTGCTCCTTGATTTCCAAACCCACGATGTGGGATGGACTATTTCCACAATTCTCCACCTTAGTTTATCCCACTCAAAAAACGAAACTCACTCCCAAAAAAATAAAAATAAAAAAAGGAAGTGATCTCAAATGCGCCTTCAGGCGCCATCTTCACCGTGCGGGATGTTGGTCAAGTCCAAGCAATGTTTGAACTTGACTGCGGTCACTACCTTGGTCATCATGTCTGCAGGATTCTCAGTCGTCTGGATTTTCTGAACAAGAATATCCCCTTCTTCGAGTATCTCACGCACAAAGTGATAGCGAACATCAATATGCTTCGTCCTTGCATGATAGACTTGATTCTTTGCTAAATGAATAACACTTTGACTGTCACAATGCACCGTGATGTGCCTCTAACCAAATCCCAAGTCTTTAAGCAACCCATGAAGCCAAATACCTTCCTTCACAGCCTCTGTCAGAGCCATGTACTCCGCCTCAGTCGTAGACAAAGCAACTGTAGACTGCAAGGTAGATTTCCAACTTACTGGTGCCTTGGCTAAAGTAAACAAGTAACCAATAGTAGATCGTCGCTTATCTATATCACCAGCATAGTCGGAATCATAATATCCAACCACATTTGGACCACCTGTAACATCCTTCTTAAATAGCAGACCAATATCCACAGTACCTTGAATATATCGTAAAATCCATTTCACAGCTTGCCAATGATCTCTGCCAGGATCATGCATATATATGCTCACAACTCCAACTGCTTGTGACATGTCAGGCCTTGTACACACCATGGCATACATTAAGCTACCAACTACTTCGGCATATGGGACTCTAGCCGTATAGTCTCTATCTTCTTTAGTCTTTGGAGATAATTGGACACTAAGCTTCAAATGAGGAGCAAGCGGGGTACTCACAGGTTTTGTATTGTCGTTAATACCAAAACGTTGTAGCACCTTCTTCAGATATTGCTTCTGGGACAAACAAAGCTTGCCATTCCTTCTGTCTCTGCTAATCTCCATCCCGAGAATCTTCTTGGCTTCTCCCAAGTCTTTCATCTCAAACTCTTGAGCTAACTGAGCCTTCAATCTATCAATCTCTGACTGATTCTTTGAAGCTATCATCATGTCGTCAACATTTAAGAGTAGGTAGATGTACGACCCATCACGTAGCTTGCGCAAATACACACAGTGGTCATATTTGCTTCTCGTGTACCTTTGCCCTCTCATAAACAAATCAAATCGTTTGTACCATTGCCTTGGAGACTACTTCAGCCCGTACAATGATTTGTTCAACTTACAAACCCAATCTTCTTTACCACAAACCTTAAATCCTTCTGGTTGAGTCATATAGATCTCTTCCTCCAGATCGCCATGTAAGAACGCGGTCTTCACATCAAGTTGGGCTAATTCCAAATTCAGCTCAGCTACTAACGCCAACAGAATTCTGATGGAGGAATGTTTCATTACTGGAGAAAATACCTCATGGTAATCAATTCCCTCCTTCTGTGCGTACCCTTTGGCCACCAAACTAGCCTTGTAGCGGACACTGTTTTCACCTGAAGTTCCGTCTTTCTTTGCAAATACCTATTTGCAACCAATTGCCTTCTTGCCCTTTGGTAGTTGTGCCAACTTCCACGTGTTGTTCTTGTGAAGAGAATTCATTTCTTCTTCCATGGCACCTTTCCACTCCTTACTTTCCGAGTTTTGATTTGCTTCTTGGAAAGTCGGTGGTACCCCTTCATCTACAACTGGAAGTGCATAAGCCACCATATCCGCATAACGAGCAGGTTTGCGGATCTCTCTTCTGGGTCTTTCTTCTACAATCGGATCTGATTCTGCTGTTGGAGCTTCCTCATTTGACTCATCTACTCCTTGAGAGTCACTATCATCTCCAACCAATGGGTTTACAAATATCTCCTTCTCGAACTCCACCTTCTTCGGTGCTTTCTCCACCTGCTTCTGAGTTCCATCTGTTTGGATGGAGTCTACTGTCACCTTCTGCCACAACACAAATTCATCAAAGGTAACATCTCTCCTAATGATTGTCTTCTTTGCTTCTAGACACCACAACCATATCCCTTTACCCCAGACGCAATCCCCATAAATAGAGCTTTCTTTGCCCTTGGGTCTAATTTTGATTCCTTCACATGGTAGTAAGCCACAGAACCAAACACTCGCAAAGAACTATAATCAGTAGCTGGTTTTCCAGACCATGCCTCAAGCGGTGTCTTTCCACCAATAGCCGATGACGGTAACCGGTTCACAATATGGCTGCAATATGTTACCGCCTCTGCCCAAAATTGTCTGCCCAGCCCAACATTTGACAACATGCACCGAACCTTCTCCAGCAATGTTCGGTTCATTCGCTCTGCCACTCCATTCTGCTGCAGTGTTTCCCTGACTGTGAAGTGTCGGACAATTCCCGCGTGAAATACCCCTAAATTAATTTAAATTTATTTAGGGGATTTCTTTTATTAAATCTTAAATAATACTATTAAATATTAAATTATTATATGGAATTATGAAATTTATTTAGGGGATTTCTTCTATTTAACCCTAAAGAATACAATAAAATATTTAATTAATATATTATATATAGTATTATGAATTTAATAATAAGATTTATAAGTCAAAATCTTGGGAAAATTTATAAACACTCCAAGTATACTATAAAGATTTAGAAAGTGTTGGAACATTGTTTTGAAACATAAAAGTCAATATAAAATTCTAGAAACCCTAAAGCCTTTTAAGCCTTGCTAGGGTTGACTTTTTGAGAATGGTCAAACCAGCCATGAAACCTATACCAATAAATAGGTTATGGAAAACCATGAAGATCGATAAAAAAACGTCAAAAACGGATCATCCTAGCCAAAGTTATGATCAAATGAAGTTTAGAGCCAAAATTTGAAAAAAAGCTGACGTGGCACGGTCTGATGAGTCATCGCGCGCCTCGGGATACGCGCCCCAGCACTTAGTCAGTTTTATCTCCTATATTTCCGGTAATAGAAACCAGTCTTTGCCCTATCTTGTGACCTTCATAACTTTCTTATCTTTTGGAATTTTTGAGTGTCGTCTTCTTTGTTGTCTTCTCCTACACTTCCTCTAAACAACCATAACTCACACTAACCCTAATTCATCCTAAATCAACCGGAAATTCGAGCCAAAGTAGCCACCCTGCAAAAACCGAAACTGCAGTTTCCAGTTTTTCCTTCGATTCAGGTAACTTCGTCTTGCCATAACTTCTTCGTTTCTCAGCCAAATTCCATGTTCTTTAGCTCGTTTTGAAGAGCTCTAATCCCTCTAAAACTTTCATGTTGATGACCAAAGCCAATTCCCAACCGTTTGGAAGAATGAGGTGTCTAAAGTTTCTGATTCGTCACCACATAAAATCATAGTTTTCTTTCCAGAAAACGCAAGGTAAACTCGCAACTTCCAGCTTCGATTTCTTTCTGTGTAGTGCAAGTTAGGGTGAGTTCTTGCTATCATTGTGTAGAGTTACGTTTCCTCTTTAGATTAAGCCCAAGAACTAGTTCTAACTCGTTCTGTACTGTAAATTATAGCGTTGCAAAGTAGGCTACTCAATCGGGTTGTAAAGGGGGCGTTTTTCCAGAATCCGGTTTCGAGTTCATTCGATTCGCACAATTCTGGTGAGTTTCTGACCAATTCCTCCGATATTGCCACTCGGTTTTTCATTCTCGAACTAACCCACCTATCAATTTAATCTATTACGCATTATATTAAGTGAATTTGTGAGATTTGAGTTCGGAAACCTAAACTAAACCCTAAACTCGAACTGGAATCATATTTGACGTACAATGCATTATAGCTAGCGATATTGGTGTCCTTAGAACCGGAATTTGATTTCGAAACCATAGAAACAAGAATCACTCAATTTGGTTCTGTAGATTGTGAGAAAATGTCGAATTAGTACTCGGGGTCTGTTCTGGAATCGCTGAAGAACTCGGAAGTCTCGGGCCGTCCGATCGTAGTTAAAAGAAACGGACGGCCGAGATTAAAACGTTTCAGATTAGGTTTTTATAAATTCCAGTAAATAACCCTAACTTGTTGAATTAATTTAAATACCATCCCGAATGTGTTTTGACTTGAAATTTTAACCATAGATTCCTTATTAAATCTAGTTTATTTTGATGTAAATTAATATTGTTTTTGAGTTTTTAAAGGTAAGCTATGATTTTTGCAATTTACGGGTTTTCTGGAATTATTTGGCTAATTTAAAGAGATATTTTTATGAAATAAAAATTTTATAATATGTCTAAAATGTTATAGTTACTGTGTATTAAATTTGGGAATTTTTGGACTATGGTAAAAGGGCTTAAAAATTGTGTTTATGAGTTTTTCATAAGAATAACTGATGATATATGATTTTTAATGTAACCAAAAATTAAAGTATGGTTTGTTAATTAACTTTTTAAGCTGGGGAAAATAAGGAAACTAAATTAACATTTTATAACAGTAAGTACATAAATGTTTGGGTATTAGCTTTTATGAGAAGTGAAATTATTTACATATATGTATATATACTTATATGGTAGAATTAAACAGAACTTATGTTAAATCAAGGAATTTAATTATTCTACATTTTATTTATTAAACCATATGTCGGTTGTGGTATGCCTAAAAGTTATTGAACATAATTAAATACAATAAAATTTCCTAAAAATATATGGATAAATCTTAATACATAAAGTTATATACAAATATATATGTATATAAATTCATTAAAATAGATGAGGGAAATAATATTCCTTGTGATAGTTATAATAAGTAGAATATATATGTTAAACCTTAGGTTTTAATCGGTGTGTAATTAAATAGTCATTAGTAACTTAAGGGTTTAATTACACAACATAAGCTTAACACGCACTACAGGAAAATTGGTCATTTGTGACCAAATATACGACAAAATATTTATCATGGTCGTAATTGGTTAATTAATTATGACAACAGTATATTTTTGTCGTTACAGTAATTTTTTTATAGACCAATTTTTTTTTTGTTCGTCAAAGAATCACGTTTTGGTCACAAATAAGTAACAGCATATTTTTTCCATGTCTGGTGCCACTACCGTCAAAAAAATAGCGTTCTAAAAAAAAGGACTGCCTAATTACGATTAATCTGAAACAGCAAAAAATCTGTAACTACTCCCTGCGGATGCGCTACTTCTTGCGATTTTACCTATTCAATCATTTCATTTCTCACCGATAAATAACACTTCATACAACTACTGCATCTGCGGAAGATTTTGGGAAGCTCTGAGTGGTGCGAATCGTTGAAAGCATTCGATCGAAGTGGTGAATTGCATCCATCTGAGTGGTGCGAATCGTTGAAAACATTCAATCGTTGAAAGCATTCGATCGCAAGGTTAACTTTAAAACCTAAAAATTTCCTCTTTGATTGTTCAGGCTAGCGACTGAATTGCATCCATCTGTAAGGAGCCAAAAATCCAGCGTGCGCAGATTAACTCTTACAATCATCGTCTTCAGCCTTGAGCAGACAATATTCTTTGCCAGGTTAGTATGCAACATTGAATTCGCTCTATATAGCAATTAGCTGTACATGTATTGCTCTGTGCCTAGATATATATCGTTGTCGAATGCAACAATTTTAGGACATTCAAAGAAGATATAGGGATACGAACCATCAGTTTAGGCTTGGGCAGAGCTCAACAGGAGACAAATTACTGAAACTAACGTATATAAACTTATTTGCTTCAGAATCTCATGCTCTGTTATATGCTCCACTTACATCTTTTAGTTTTTAGAAACTGTATAGTTAGTTACCTGAAGTGAAAATGAAGGACGATTGAATTTAAACTTACAGAATCTACTCGAGGTATCTTATAATACATAAACCACCGAAGTAATTGCTCCCTGAAGGTCTTTCCCACATCGATCAGAATATATTTGCGCACAGCTGATGTTTCACTATAGTAGTCAATCAGAAGAGAGGTGTTACACCTGTAATTAGGATTACTTTGTCAAAAGAGTTGCCGAAAGAGTTGGAACAAGTGCTCTATATATCTAGAAGATGGAGATTTAGAACTTACCTTTGTCTTTGGCGCTGGGCTGTGATTTCCAACTTAATAAACAGACTCCTGTTACAACATGGCAGCTGCATTCACAAATTCACTTACTATGATAAGTTGCTGCATGCTTTGAAATTCTGTTCACAAATTCAGTCTTTATATATGTTTTCCTTGCTTTAATTGTTACTGTTTCTCAGCAGTATCTAGACTTATGTTTACCTCTAACTATGCCTGATATCAGTTGAGATATCTACAACTGGACAAAAAAAAGCCAATATTAAATTAAGCGTACTGTCTCATAGATAAACTCATAAAGCAAATGCAACACATTGTAAAGCAACAATATACATTCAGACACCTGTAAGCCAAAGCAGGTGATAGGTCAGCAAGAAGCTCAAGCTAAGAAAGAAACTGTCCTTTAGCAATTCTTAACTAGAGGGTTTAAAACTGTTCCATTCAAATTCTTGTATTGGCAGGTTTATGTTGGCACCCTAGCAGGAGAGAACAAATTCAAAACACTACACCAACAGACTCCAGGTAATCCAACCAATAAACCCTAGAAAAAGAAACCAATTATTTCCTATCAGCCTGAATCACTACCCAACAGATACATAGGGAAAATGATTTCAAATTTCAATATCAGAAAGAACATGTACTCCACCTGCACACTGGAAAATGGCTGGTGAGCTATTCTAAAAGATAGAAAGAGATTGCAAAATAAGACTACGGAAACCTGAACACTAAAGTAGATACACATATGACAGTACCACAGAGCTACTTACCATACTGAAACCAAACCATATCAACAGTAGCGCCAACTTAGTACTGCTCAGGAGGATCATCATATTCACCTCCATTTTGATTGAGGTCATCTGCATAGCCATCATTTCTATCATGGATATCATCGTTGTTACCAGAATCTGCCTGTTCTTTCTCCCCATTCCATTGTTCGATCTTTGCCCTCCTCTCAACTACTAAAAGCCGCACTATATCGCTGCTCGTTATATGAACTATTATATGAATGATTTTTCCAGTTCCAGCCCGTTTTGATTAACCACATCTGTTAATGATCAGCTGCTACATGATAAGTTTTTATCCTTATTATAAATAACTTATTCTCAGTTTTTGCATGGTTTTTAAACTAGTTTTGATGCTTCTTCCTCTATCTGTATTCGATTGTGAACATATTATGAGATTGCGATCTGTATATATTGCTCATTACTTCAAAATTATGTATGGATTATAGCTGTTAATGCGATATACTTTTACATATCAAAACACGGTAAAAAAATCTGCTTGAGATGATGGTTGCTCTTATCAAAGTGTTTCCTTGCTTGGAATTGATTGGCCTGTAGAACATTGGTGCCATGCTCCCATATTTGGAAATTATAACAGCCACATTAAAAGATTTTGATAAATTTTCTACAATAACTTCTGCACTTATGTGCTGTTACGTAAATGCTCCTGTATCTAACTCTGATTGATTAACTCTTGCTCTCTTTTTCTAAACACGTCAAAAACTGCTGCAAGTACAACTGTTCTGCTAGTCTTTGACCACTTGGAGTGCTAAACTGAACGCTAGAATTTTGATACAACAGTTTTTTCTGTTTCACTTAAAAGTTTCTAATTTTTTTTCTATATTACTGTGAGGGTAAGGACTAGACTAAATAGGCCACCATATTTCTTATCATATTTTGGCTGCTTCTCCAAACGTCATCAAAAAAATATAAATCAAGCACAACACTGTACTTAAATGACGAAACAAAACAGTGATATACCAAATAAACCAATGATCACAATCAAGTATATAAGAGAAAGCAAATGGATGCACGGCTGGAATAGCTTGGTAAAAGAACAACTATTCTGTCCCTTCGGGGACATCTGATAAAAAAAAAAAAAACAACTATTCTAATGCTAGAAAAATTAGAATCTGATTTTTGCACGTTTGACCCATTTAGAACAGTGACAATATACTAGTATTCTCGAAGGATGAATTTTTTTTAAACTCTGAAAACATGATACAAAGTTTCTTTATGAAGTTATATTTGAAGATTTATCACAACTACTTCAATTTTCTCATTTCTGAAATGATTCTTGTTTGTCTGCTGTTCTCTTTGATGCTTGGTTAATTGAGCTGTTTCATTGCACTTATCTATTCAGTTTAATTATACCAATTAAGTGAGAAGAAACAAAATGATCCACAATAATCACATACTGCTGTACATATTAATATACTTTGTTCTATTCTGATTCAATCATACTGCTGTATAATATTTGTTTTTGCTGTCCTGATCTGTTTGGGGGTATTAGTGTACATGTTTTTTTAAACAACAGTAAGTAATACTTTCATTCATGCTTTGTTGATAGGTTCTCGTTCAACATAGTACATAATTCTTTAACTTTTTTTTTTCCTCTGCTGCAATATTGTTGTGTTCTCCCCTCCCATCCCGATTATAGCTGTACCTACTGTTATTGTTTCAAATGGTTGACATTCGTCTCTGTTGATTTCTTCTTCGATTCTAGCTATTCAGATTAATATGTTATTTTAGTTGTTTACAATCATGATGAAGCGCCAATGTGTAATAACAGTTCTCAGCTACCGTCTTATGTTCTTTTGTATCGGTTTTAGTACTTATCAGAAGATAGTAGTGTGTAGTTAGAATAACCTGAACTTTCTCTCGATGGGCATGGATTGGCAAGTGTTTTTTTTCCTAACTAGGTGGAAGAAGAGACTTTATGATTTCTTATGATTTATTGTGCGGATGTAGTATCATATTCACTAGAAATGGTAGATTGCTATATTGCCTTCACCCAGTGCAACTCTATGCGCCATTGGTGCCATTTGACAACACAGTTGTGACCTTGTGTATGTCAGTTTTACCGCCTACTGCATGCGCTGCTCTTGCTCAATTTTTCATTAGTATTTTTTCTTGGAGCTTAATTTCATGAGAATGCTCGTGGGTTGTTTAATAAATGCATTTAATGCTAAATGATACTTCTAGCTCTATGAAATTCATCCGCAGAGTTTTGTTATATATTGTCCGTTGGCTTTCATTACTACCACCTGTACTTTCCGACAGATTAGAACCTTGTATTTATAAATCAACTTGTACGTCTACATCCTGTTTAATTAGCTCCTTTCCATGTGGATGAAGCTTGTGATGAGGTTCATTGTTTTACCTCTCATCATCATACCTGGCTGCAGTTCGTGGTATATGTTGTTCAATTTGTTGAATTTTTTAATGTTCTGCTGGTCCTTCCAAGTGACCTCGGTGTCTGATCCAGTACCTTGTTGCATTTTTTGCTGTCAATATTTGAGTTGCTAATACTATTTATCTTCTTGTGATTGCAGGTGTAATTATCTATGTGAATGGTGAGACCATGATCATAAGGAATCACACATAGATTAGGAAGTTAGCTAGTTAGTAGAGATTTTTTGTAATGCAATGACATACAACTAGAAATTCTGAAATTTTGTCACGGTAGATGACATTTCTTGATGTGTCATTTTATTTACATTTTTTAGTTGCTTTGCAAAACGTTAATTATTGTAAACCTTTTGATATTATGCATTGAACTATTATTATCATATTTTATCAATAAAGATGTCTAAGCATTTTTTTATGAGAATAGTCTCATAATATTATACTTACAATGTATTCAACTTTATAATAAAGTAAAATGATATGGAAGGTAAGGAAAACACTAGTATATGAATAATTATTAAAAAGGCGTATTAATTATATAATAAATTTGGTCGTTAAGAATCTATGTAAATTTTGGTCTTCAATAACATTAGCGAACAAAATTGTTGGTCACGATTAAAAATCTTCTTTATTGCTCTATAAACACAAATAGTGGTCGTAAATGAGGTTAACAACTAATTATGTCGTTGGTCACTAAAACACTAGCGACCAAAAATATTATAGTCGCTAAAGCGTTAGCGATCAACTTTACAGCAGTCGCTAATGCATTGGCGACCAAGATATTCAGTTGGTCGCTAATTTATTAGCGACAACGTGTATAATTTGTCATTAATGTACTAGTGACCATCAATATTTGGTTAGTCGCAAATGCTATTAGCGACGGACCTTTAGCGACCACTGGTGACGAACTCTATTTTTAGTCGTTATTATCATTAAGGACAAAAAATATCATCATTAACGACCAATTTTGTTGATCGCTAAAAGCCTATTTTCCTGTAGTGACGGTCTTGGGTTAACTTACTAAGCCCAAGTCTTTGAACTCCAAAAGCCCACTTAAACAGTTCAAAAAGAGTTTGGGCCACTCTTAGGAATAAATTCTAAATCGTTCCAAACTAAACGAAATGGGCCTAGCAAAGGATTTAGTTAACGAGTCAAGCCCAAATCTTTGTGAGAGAATAATGGTAAACCTGGAACTATTAATCAGTAAGAAAAGAAGGTTGTTTAGTTTATAAGTCCCTTAACTAATCGACACTTGGAACACCTTAATTATAGGTTACTATTGGGGAATCACTTATTCGAGTTATTTGTTGTTCTTCACATACCAGGTACGATTCTTGTACTCCGATACTTTTGCTGATTGACTTATGAGACGTTTTCGAAAAACGCTAACTGAGTTTAAGAGGAATTTCTAAAAGGAAATGGTTATGTGACTAACTCAGCTTGTGTGGCTAACTGAGCCTTGAATGTGAAACTTACATGGGTATTGGTTCCTTCTATTTGGTACCCGTTAGACATTGACTGCTTAGGGTTTACGCTTCTGCACTCTGTAGGACTGAGTGTCTTGGTATTGCTCTGGGTAGTTAGTGATCTAGTGGGAATTTGGAAAAAGGTCAATCTTGGTAATTCTTCCTTTGACTCTGGATATTGTTTCATCCATGAGCTGAATCTGTGGTTTCGACGTGCGCGCGTCTTCAATAGTAACAGTGAGGGACTGTATATCCCCTGTCCCAAAAAGGGGCGTGGTAGACAGTGAGGGGCTGTATATCCCCTGTCCCAAAAGGGACGTGGTAAACAGTGAGGGGCTGTATATCCCCTATCCTAAAAGGACGTACTTGGCGGTGGGGGCCATCTCTCCTAGTTGAATTATTCCACTCTTGAGTTATTGGTTCTTGGATCTATCTTATCATTCCTAGTCCATTGTGACTATCTGGTTCTTTCTACTCCTAACGGGAATTGGGTTTAACTAAGGCAATGGATGTTCACTAACACATGATGTGGTTTTGTTTCACTAACTTTTACTTTCTGTTATTAACCTTTATTCTTATCTTGTTATCTTGATTTGGTGATTTGTGAAATGCCTTGTTCCTCTATGTGGTTTAAGAGATTGTTTTCCTGCTATTATTTATTTAAGAGTTGTTCTATAAGTTTGTTTTTGGAGGATCGTACCAGTTCCATTCCAGGGAACTGACCCACCCCTCTTGGGGTGGGCTGCTTGGTTTTATCTTGCAGGTACGAGTTATTTTACAGGTGGCCACGAGGAGAGCGAGTGATTGGGATGGGATTACGTTCTGAGAGTTTATGTGTTTTATTACTGTTTTACTTTTGTTAAGTTTTCTCGAGGTTCAGGCCGTGACAATTGTAATCTTTAAGTTGTATTTGGTGAGGTTTGGTGCCGGGTGTTTGGAACCCGATGGTCTGTACGCCTTTAGTATTTTATTTCCGCTATAAATATGTTAAATAGGGGCGTTACAGAAATTGGTATCAGAGCGTAGTTACGCTCTGAACCCGAGAAAACAAGCCGAGTGAAATACTTAGATTATAGGTGCACTTAAAATTGGGGAACTGGGGTAGAATTGGGAAGTGAGAATTCCAGAAAGGCGTGTGACCCTTACCCCAAACTTACTGCTTACGTTTACTTCACGTACATACGAACCATCCTTAGGACGTTATAAATATTTCATTATATTACTACATAGATAGTTAGACTTTACAATACGCCTTCTGAGTAACAAAACCGTCATACCAGCTAGATGTCTCGAAGAGGAGGAAGAGGAGGAGCTGGTCCCTCAGGAGGCTATGGACCCGACGCTGTCACCCCAGAGGTCATAGCGCAGATTGTGACAGCTGCATTAGCTTAGCAGTAGGCTCAGATCCCGCAACCACCACCGCCACCACCTAATGGTCCCCGGGAGTTCAACTGGCTGAAGGCAGTCAACGACCTTCGTCCCCCAGTCTACGAAGGCCAGCCAGAACCGAATACTTTAGAGAAATACATCGACGAGATGCAGAAGGCCTTCACCTCTCTGCACGTTCCAGCAGGTCGTCAGGTCGACATAGCGGCCTACCTTCTCCAGGGACCCGCGCATCGATGGTGGCAGACCGCCAGAGCTGAGCTGACTGCCCAGGCGGACTTCGGCTTCCCAGCCTTCTTAGTGGCCTCATGTTCTATCCATCCTACTGTTGTGCAAAATAGTAGTGAAACTATCTTGCTAACTATGGGCAGTGAACCCAATCATTGTAGTACAACAAGGTCGTATCCACAGGGACATCGTAACTATCTAGCTAATTATAAGCTTAGTAAATGTGCAAGAGGATATATACAAAAGTGCATAAATGTAAATTAGGGGTTTTGGGTTTTTGGGTTGTAATTGGAGAAATAAAGAAAAGCAATAAACACTAAACTAACTATCTAGGATAGGTGTAGCCCGGGATGGATATTTGCACCGTCCTCCCCTTACTACCGATTGTCGAACCTCGAACTCATAGCTAAACCACGGGAACGCTTAATTAATTAGCAACCTAATCTTGGCCTACTAATCCTAACCAATTTAATCGAGACTCTCATTCTGCTAAGCCCAGGTCAATCGATAGCACTAAGCTCAAGTTCCACTAAGGTTGCAATGTAGTCTAATCTCAAAATTATCGAAATCAGAGTACACCGTTTTAGTCTCTGACAGTTTAGGTTTCTATCTCTGAATAACATTTTGATAGAATCCCACAATAATGCTAAACTAATCGGTAGGCCAAACCAACCAATTTAACACATAGAAGACAAATTGAGCAAAACCCTTAACAAATCCCCAAATCATGAGCAACAAGTTTAGAAGTCCTAAACACTCAATAATCATCTTCATTAAGCTCAAAGACTAAAATAGAGCACAAACACAAGTTCAAGATTCAACAATGGAGTTTAGGGATTTTGGGACAAAATCCCCAATCCCTAGCTACAAATGATTCTACACAGCCATAGGAGAGAAATAAAAGAGCAAGGGATAGAAGTAGCCATTAATGGAGGTTGGAAGGAGGTGAGCTTCTCTCTCTCTCCTCCCTTCTCTTCTCTTCTTCTCTTCTCTTCTCCTCTTCTTTTCCCTTGGAATCGCCTCTTTTCTCTGTTTTTGGGGCGGAACCGAGCTGAATGAATAATGGGGAAGTTTTCCCAAAATTCACCGTTTTAAACGCAGATCTGGGCAAATTTTCGACTCGTCCGACCCACCCAGGAGCAATTTCGGGGCCGAAAAACGCGTTTCTAAAGTCCGTCCGACCCACGGTCCGACCCAGACTATGGGTCGGATGATTCCAGTAGCTCGGGGACAAAAA
>JAIOTZ010001356.1:0-34991 GCA_023374045.1 Limonium bicolor
GATTTTTCTTTGAGATTCCTTACCTAGGACAAAGGAGATCAATAATATGTGGAAAGACAAGCTCAATGAAATACCCCAAACCTAAGTATGCTAAGTAAACATCAAATCATGATGTATTAAGGCTAAAATATGCCTTAGAAAGATTGGTAGACAATTTTAACCAAGGAAAACACAAGAAAATGCCTTAAGGGCAATCAGGGCAAAAACTTGCTCTAAGCTTGGAGAGACTTGGGTGAGTACCCAAATATCATGGTAAGACCTTAGTAATATTCTAATGGTCATTTTAAATCAATTAGCAAAGAAAACCAAGCTTGAAAACAAGTTAAAACACAAAATGTGCTTTAAGAAGTCTTAAAGCACATTTTTGAGAAATTGTCTTAGAATTGAGTTTTGAGTGGCTAAATGTCCATCATTACTCTTTACAACATGTGTACTAATTAGTATCACATTAGGAGGTCTAAATCAATGGGAAATCAAAAATTTCCCGATTATGTGCCTTGATTAGTGAATAGTAACTATTAGTGACTAGTTTAAGTTTTAATCAATATAAGTCAATTAATTGGTCAACAAAGACCATGTTAGCCTTATATTAAGAGGGTGGCCAGTTTTTATGTGGGGATTCACCACATGAGTCATCAAATGAGAAAGGAAAGAAGAGATAAGTAAAGAAGTTACTATTTGCTTTATTAAAGCAAATATCTTATATTAGCTCACTTTTCTCCTCTTTCCTTCATTTCTCTTCTTCACCCACGGTTTCCTCTTCTTCTCTCTGTTCCAAACCGAGAGAGCTCTCTTCCATGGTTCTCCATCTTCAATCACTTGCCAAATACAACTCCAAGCTCCAAATCCAAAACAAATTGCATATTTGTCTTAGTTAGGTCAAGACCTAGCTTTCTATCTTTTCAAATCTTGCAAAGCTCAAGTTGGTGCCATGAGAAAACTCCATTGATGGAGGAAAATCAAGTTTGAAGAGCTCATTAGCTTCTCCATTCTCTTAAGGTAAAGAAAATGTAAGAAAAACCATGTTTCCATCATCTCTTGTACATGGCCGAAAATTTCTACTCATGGGCCTTGTTTTTATGCCTTGTTCTAGCTTGATTTATTCACCAAGGACTAGTGGATGTCCTATTTCATTCAATGCCAAAGTCTACATTGAGACTCAAAGGTAATCATCCACTTTATGCCTTAGAACACATTTCTAACCTAGGTTTTTATTCCTTGAGGTTAGTGCATTGTTTAGTACTCATATGAGTCCTTACATATTGATTAGAACATTGGCAAAAGGAATTTAAGTGGTGGCCGAGACCTATGCAAGAAGAAGGCCTAAGGAAGGAATTAAGATAAGCTTGAGAAAACAAGGTAAATGCTTACCTAATGGTGGTTTAAGATTAAGGAATGAGTTTTAGATAATACCATGTGGCTTAGAGCTTACATTGTGTATTGGGTTATATAACCTAAGGAAAAAAGAACTTAAACAAGCTTATGAACTTGTGATTAAGGAGCTAGAGAATGAGTTAGTAATATAAGGTTAAGGTGGATTTTAAGAGCATTATAACTACTATGAGATTGATGTATTTGCAGGTTGAAAGCTTATATATGTGGGAAATTCAGTGTTTAAGTTTAAGTCATTTAAGGGCCTAAGAGCCATGTCATTTAAGAGCCTTAGTGCTATGCAATTTAAGATTATTGCAATATCTTGAGTTTGTTGAGAATGAGTTGGTTTGGGTGATGAGATATGATGAGAAAGAACTTGATGTGTGAGATGGTTGAATGAGGAAAACAATGCAGTTGGGCATGATAAGATGCTAGAGAAGCTATGGCAAAATTTGAGTAGAAAACAAAGTGTTTAAGTGGTAGTGGTGAGCTAATATGACCTATGATTTACTAGGAGTCATTATGAAGAATTTGAGTGGAAATGAGTTAACTAAGGAGTTCTTAAGGATGAGAATGACCTAGAATGGTCTATGAGGAAGTTAGAGTTTAGGTGGGTGTATTGAACACACCAAAGTCATGGTATGAGGAGTGTAAGACTTGTGCATAAGTTTTAAGGAAAGGTGTATAATGACTTAAGAAGATTTAGGTATGAACTAGAGAGTAAGACAATGAGAGTTTTGAGAACCTTGTGCAAGTGTGATGATGTTAGTGGTGGACTAGTAAGGTTTAGTTGAATGGTAATGTGTGGACTTGGGTGATGGAAGTGAAAAAGGTAGGAGGATGTTAAGTCATCAAGGAAAATGACTAGGAATGTAAAAGAGCGTATGATCGTGAGAATGGTGAGTAAGTGAGTAAAAGGAGGTGGAAATGTCCAAGGAGGGTGTAGTATTTAAGGTAAAGAAGAACAAGGTTAAGGTGCTAAGAGGATGACAAGAAATGTTTAAGTATTCCCAAGAGTTTAGGAATGATGAGTAACAAATGGAAAAGAGAGGAATTTGTTCATGGTTATGTAAGATGACTTGAGGAAGTTTTGGTAAATGAACTGAAGATGGAAAATAATGTTTATGAAGTGCCCAAACTGTTAAGGAGGGAACACTTGGGTTGGTTGAAGTTTTGGTAAAGATACAAGTTGGTAATGTAAGGAATTATATGATAAGTGTTAGGAGTGTTTGTAAGAATTGAGCAAATGTTTGAGAAGGTCTTTGGAAGTTGTTTTAATGAGTTTGGTGGAGGTTATAAGGTGTGTTTGATGTGCCAAATGATGTTAGAACACATTAGAAGGCGAGGAAAAATTTAGAGAAGGTTTGACAATGTATGGGAAGTTTCTGCAGCCGACCTACCCAGGGGACCGACCCCAGGCTGGGTCGGTCGGGCTGAAACTGTGAAGTTTGATGTTCTCTGCAGCCGACCTACCAGGGGTGGGTCGGTCGGTGGGTCGGTCGGACCATAAAAAAAAAAAAGAAAGAAGAAGAAACCCTAAGAGAGTTTAGTGGTATTAATGGTACCCCATTAAGGGGGCAATGATGATTAGAGGCATAAAGACCTAAGGGATTAAGTTAAGAATAAACTTAAAAGTTTAAGATTAAGTTTGTAAGATTAAGTTGTAATACTTAAGAGGTGTTAGGTTGGAGTCATTAAGGGTTAAGTAAGTTAAGTAAGATAAGTAAGTTGAATTGAGTTAAGTGATTAACAACCTAAAACTGAATGAATGTTTTAGGACTTGGAAATTGGACTCCGGAAGAGATTAAGCAACTGAACGGCCAACGTGAACGGTACAGTCCTCTTGTGACCTGCTTGCTAACGAGGTGTCCCTCGGCTTGTGTGCTATTTGTTTTGTGTGCTCACTAAACAAGATAAAGCATGCAACCGGAACATATTATTATTGTATTGTTGTGTGATGTTTGAAAACTAACACACATACCGTGAGAACTTACTAACCAATGTTTAGTAAGGAAATGAGTGAGACTAAGGAAACGCCCCCTAATAAGGGACGATATAAACCGAAAGAGGTTAACCAACAAACATGGTCTTGAGACTACTACTAACTGGAACATGAGTGAGGAAACCCGGGACCGATCTCCAGTCATGCATGCTAAGGAAAGGGGGTCGGTATCTATAGCAGATTCGACTTCCGATTAAGGACTAGTCCTCGGACTAGTAGCCTCGGGTCGGTTGACCGGCTCGGCTACATTGGACCTCCAGTCCAAGGTAGGTGGCTTTAAGATGGCGTGGGGGGATCAAGCCTACATCCCCAACAATTTAAGAATGTTGTTTATTGCTGGTAAGTGTCCTGCTGCTGGCTAGGGTTAACCAAGCCCTACAAAAAAAACAACGAACTAAGGGCTAACCTGTTCCCAATGAGAGAACGGTTGGCATACTTAAGGTAAGATTAAGATGAGTTACAAACATTCCTTTTTAAAGGATGATTTGTATTATTAAGATTAAGATAAGTTACAATCATTCCTTTTTAAAGGATGATTTGTATTATTAAGATTAAGATAAGTTACAATCATTCCTTTTTAAAGGATGATTTGTATTATTAAGATAAGTTACAATCATTCCTTTTTAAAGGATGATTTGTATTATAAGATTAAGATTAAGTTAAGATTAAGATAAGTTACAACCATTCCTTTTTAAAGGATGATTTGTAATATTAAGAATAAGATAAGCTACATCCACTCCTTATTTAAGGATGGTCGTTTCTAAGATTAAGATAAGAATCAGAGTGAGGTAAGATAAGGATGGTTTGTACTATTAAGGTTAAGAGGGAACATTACTTGAGGAGTTGAATAGTTAACTCTCTAATTAAGGGAGCGCATTTAAGTCGTTCATGTGTGTGAACTTTGATTGTTCATATCTGAGTTGATGTTTACTGCACTTTCTATTATGTTGTGCATCTAATCAACCTCCATGCTATCGACAATTAGTCGTCGTAGCCACGTTAGCTTGGGGGCCATGAGGGGATCGTACCAGCATTCGTGCTGACCCCCTTTGGGGGCTGTTTTTACTACACAGGTACATCAGAAGGCGGCCTTTGCAAGAGTAAGAAGAGGGTACAAGTGTTAAGGATTAAGTGTGACCTACGAGTTTGCATGTACACTCGTATGGCAATTGAGTTAGTAAGATGTATAGGTTGTTGAGAGGATTGTAAGAAGATTATGTATTTGGTTAAGGTTGTAATACACTATTGTTCGGTATATTCTGTAGTCAGACCGTGGCAAGGTCCTGGAGTGTAAAGAATTCCGTTGTGACATGTATATATAATGCTGTTAAGTTGCGAGACCACATTTGGATTGAGTTGGGGTGTTACAAAAAGTGGTATCAGAGCGTAGTTACACTCTGAAGACAAGAATACCGAACTTAGGAGAATATTGAGGTTGAGATTGAGTTATGGGTTAAGGGGTAAGAGATAGAGTGAGAGGTGCGTTAGTCAGGACTTCCCGGTGTTTACCGGATATCCATAGTACCTAGACCCGCCTCTCCACATCCCTAACCCTGAACATGTGGAACAAACGCCAGAGAGAAGAAAGCCTTCTCTTACTCGGGGAAACCCGATCTGGCAGTTAGTTAATAGTAAGCAATACAAGAAACATCTTGTGGCATAACAGTTAAGGAGAACTGGGAGATTTTAAATGGAGCGCATCAACAGAGAAACAGGCGCTACCTATGGAATACTATCAGTAAGGGAACGGAAATTACCGGCAACATGGGTCGACATGCTACGCAGTCGAAATAACCCCGTACCAATGATAAGGAAAGCACTACGCGTGCAAAGGATAAGGAAATTATAAGAGACATGAGTACCGGACAGCGATCCGAGAGAGCATAACAGTGAGATAATACAGAGCATGAGGATTAAGATTACTGGAAAGTCCGGTTAGAAATGGGAACTCCAAACCCCATATAATGAAAAAGGTTACAAACCTGGCCAACATAATGTGGACGACGATAGGAACACATACAAATTGTATACCGAAATAGGACTACAATGTAGTGCCTATAGAAGAACTATTACTTAATAACCACAACAGAATGTGTGGAGACAGGAGCGAGGATTAAGACATAAGAAAATATTAAGGGGTTCCCTCAGAAAGAGGAACGCCCTGGTAGATGACAGTACTGTCAAACAACAAGGAAACTGCCGGATGGACGGTTATCCAAAATAAGAGATTATCGAAGGAGTCCCGAGGACTACCAATTACATGGAAATTAGAAGGAAGTGTCACTACCGACGTACCTTGTACCAATAGCCCATCCTGCATGGCGCACTTGCCATAGCAAGTGCTACCACGGTTAAGCTACACGGAAAGCCATCATGGCAAGATAGGAGAACGCTACAGTTGAGACGCATATTAATACCGGATTGTAAATCCACGAGAACAGAAAAATAAGACCTTGGAAGGGCCCGACGGCCTGACCATGATGAGATAAGGTAACACACCAGTCAGCCGGGAGCGGAACTTGGACAAAGTATTAAACCATATAAATATTAACAACGGTATAACCCACTACAACAACAACAACAGTGTGGTAAGAACACCAAACCCGGATCTCAAGGAGGAAAACCTAAGAGATCGCTCGATATTGCGAGCAAAACACTATGTAAGCAATAACATACAAGGGATGTATTATAAGATACTATTGAGGCTGTTGAAGCATCGACTTACAACGAAAACGGGATAAGACTCCCAGAGTGACCATTAAGGATACCAATAACAACATTCTTCAATGAAGATGTTAGAAAACCCAGAAAACAAGGATAAAAGAAATAAACGTAAGCTATAACCTACCAAGGATTAAAGTCGTACAACCCTGGAAAAGGAAAGCTCAGAGGACTACCCCCACAAAGCGGGCATAGTCGAGCCGAACAACTGATGAATGACAGTTAACACTGTTTGTTTAACTCATTAACACCCAAGTACGATTGATCATCAAAGGGTGGCGTAGTCAACAGAAGTTGAACGAAGCGTTGAGATAGAAGTATAAAATGCCAGGATGATATCCAACTTGGACACCGTAAGGCAAACGCCTAATACGAACTTATCCTTAATTGCCAAAAGACATAAGTCTAGTAAAATGACAGCATTGTCAAAGACATTAAGTAACCTTAGATAACCTGAACAACTTCCCTAGCAGGAAGCAGGTTGCAGCAACTTATCATGAAACCCGATACTACATTTAGTATGTACCTAACGGTGGATAGTGCTCAAAGAACTAGAATCTTATAGGGATGACCTGCAGATGAGTAAGAGTACAAATAATGAACTGAGACATTAAGCATTAAGAGCCTACGAGCCAAGGATGTTAACCACATCAGAGCCCGAGGCGCAGTAAGTTATAAGAGAGCTTGTTTAAGCCACGAAGGGACTACAATTTGTAGATATGAACGGTTACCAAACCTATAACTTAGATTGTGAAGAACATTACCAAGAAAGGGTACCAATGAGAATATTGAGATAATGCTAAGGACAGGAGCGGAGAACGAACCATGCCTTTTAGGGTGGGGATACCTCTCCTTGTTGTGAGGCCAAGAGTGGGAATGAACCTCTCAAAAAGGGCTTTCACTTATTAGAGACGAAATACACTTTATTTAGAAAATGGAAACTATGAACCTTGAGATTTCCTTGAAATATATCAGATACACTTGAGTAATAAGGTAGGTTGCAGAGATAGACCTCATATCCAACACCCAGGATGTAAGAATTAGTGATCATCAGAGATAAACATTGTGACTGCACATTATGGCACGTCAATTAATCAATGCTCAGAAGAGCTTGTGAATCAGTGGATGACTTCTTCAGTTACCAGTTAAACTACATGGTAGATAACATCATTAAGGATGAAAGAAGCGAGAGAAATCAGCCTGTTTACAAATCTGAGATTGGAGCAGAACACCTTCGTATTAAGAGACAACTATTTTACAGCATGGTAACACAACCGCTATACACCGGAATGAGAAAACTCCCAATGTGTTTACACCCAGAAGGGATTGAGTATAAGGTAAGACATGAGAATAGTGAATAAGAGGTTGCACCATTAATGGGCAACATGGTAAGGGCCAACTACCACGGTAGTAGTGGTCGTGAGTACAATAGTTAGAAAGGGGATTAAGTCATGGTGCGCGGTAAGGCGACCATTATGAATGAGCCGTCAAATATTGACACTGAGGCAATTAGATTTATGAGTTAAGACCAGTATAGTAAGAAAATAAGATGGTAGACAAACTGAGCATTGATGCCAGTAGTCTGGACCTGGTTTGGTAAGATTACACAGGAAGCACACAACCCATTCCTTAAGGAACTGGAAGTGCTTTCCTAATAGGAGAAAGAAGATAAGAGGCTCTACGGAAAGAGACCTCAATTATTAAGAGACCGAATCAGTACGGGATACAGGAAGAGCTAGAGCATAAAATACCCAAGAACACAGTAAATGGACTTCCCTTGATTAACTTTAAGAGAACAATAAATGTTAGTATGGAACGATGAAAGAGGAGATCGACAACAGAATACTTCATAATTAGCAATAGCTAAACGTGTGACGGACACTATGAGTTTACTAAAACGAGACGTGGGACGACTGCACCCACAGGGGCTTGCAGGCTGACACGCTCATTTATGAGTTAGTTGGGTAAGTAGTAATGTACAGTAAGGTACCCCATGCATGTGGACGAGTGTGTAAAGAACACGGGAAGTAGTCGACTCCGTACCACCGACAATGACGCAAGATCAGACAAGAGCAGCTACTACACAAACGTCGAAGAGAAGAATTCAGTTGAACCAACAACACGAGAAATCAGAGAACGAATAATTAAGGACTATGGAGTGCGAAGAGCACGAATGTTAAGTACAGACATTGGACATGTCTTAAGATGTAAGAGATTAAGACTGTAAAGCGCGATACGCACTAAACAGTAGTTTCAGATTGAGGATCATCCTCAGACCAAAGGTCAGTTGGAGAGAACAACTTAGACATTCGAGAAAACACTAAGAGTATGAACATAAGATCTTCAAGGAGAATGGATAGACGAGTTACAACTCATTAAGGCCGTGTATATATAAAGATAACACGTGTCCATTGAGAGACCAATATACCTAAACTGTAAGGAGGCAGGAGGATATACAATGCCATAAAAAGATAAGTGAAGCAGTTAAGCCTAAGAACATCAGAGTGGTGCAGCGGAAGCTGACAGACCACTACTTTGAGATTAGACCAAACTAAGTTAAGGAAACGGTATAAATACCGTTAAGAATCCTCGATACAGAGACTAAGTCATTCCTGATCGAATTCTAAGTAAGATAGATGACATGGAAGCTAGAATGCTTGGTGAGAATTAGACATCTTGAACTTATGTTCAAGGATGATATAATGCAGATTACGTGGGCGTAATCCATTTTAAGGGGGGTAGAGCGAAAACCGCTTAGCGTATGTTTGTGTACTGAGTACATAAACTACGGTGTGCATAGCACAAAATAATTTGAGAATATGTTTTACATAAACATTTTGAGGTAAATCATGGTTATTGCACACAGAAGATGTGAATACCATACATATTAAGTACCTATCTTGTTAACTCCGGTGTGAGTACAAGTTAAGAGAATTAAGGAAGAGGATTAAGGAGACTTAAGAAATAAGAATATATGAGGTATGAGTCGATATGAGACTATGTGTGAGATAAGAATAAGATAACATTATGAGATGCAATTTGATATGATATGAGTTAGGAACAGTAATGCTATGTGGTATGAGAAGTGGAAGTTGGTATGAGACTGATATAGAATTAGTAGGAATTTAAGTCTTGAGGTAATTACTAAGAGATGATTGGGAATGCTTGATGGAATGAGTCCACACTTGGAGATGTATTGATATGATTAGAAGAAAAAAAGATAGAAAAATTGGATATGAGTGAATTATCTGATGTTTGAAAATGACGTGGGAGGTGGAACTTGATTTTCTAGGGATCAAGGGAAACCGAACACAAATTGGAGTGGAAGGATAGTTCGACACTGATGCTGATCACATCAGGGTTGGATGATTCCTGAAACTCCCTACCAGTGGTCACAATTAAATCACACTAGATAGAGGCCTTAGGAAAAATGAAATTGGAGTTGATTGTATTTTTAATTAGAGGAATTATTCCTCACATGACCTCGTAAAAAGGATTACCTTTTTACTGAGTCTCGCCCATGAAGTCGAGGACGCACGAGCCTTTGTCTTCGGACCGGTGACATGGGGAGAGCAGCGTGTTTTGTATTCTGGCCCATGGTGACGAGGACGAATGAGCCATTGTCTACGGACCGGTGACATGGGAGAATACGTTGGAAGTTATGTGAATGTTTTAATCATCAAAAAGGAACAAAAGGAATTTTGAGTGCTACACATGCTTAAGCATGTTGTGTGATATTTAAGTATAAGAATGTGGTGGATCCAATGATCCAATGAGATTAAGTATACATAAGTATGATCTATATGATCTAAGGAATGTGGTAAGACATGTATTCTAATGAGATAAGATGCATGGGAACTTTGAGGACAAAGTTCTTTTAAGGGGGGTAGATTGAAATACCCCAAACCTAAGTATGCTAAGTAAACATCAAATCATGATGTATTAAGGCTAAAATATGCCTTAGAAAGATTGGTAGACAATTTTAACCAAGGAAAACACAAGAAAATGCCTTAAGGGCAATCAGGGCAAAAACGTGCTCTAAGCTTGGAGAGACTTGGGTGAGTACCCAAATATCATGGTAAGACCTTAGTAATATTCTAATGGTCATTTTAAATCAATTATCAAAGAAAACCAAGCTTGAAAACAAGTTAAAACACAAAATGTGCTTTAAGAAGTCTTAAAGCACATTTTTGAGAAATTGTCTTAGAATTGAGTTTTGAGTGGCTAAATGTCCATCATTACTCTTTAATCAACATGTGTACTAATTAGTATCACATTAGGAGGTCTAAATCAATGGGAAATCAAAAATTTCCCGATTATGTGCCTTGATTAGTGAATAGTAACTATTTAGTGACTAGTTTAAGTTTTAATCAATATAAGTCAATTAATTGGTCAACAAAGACCATGTTAGCCTTATATTAAGAGGGTGGCCGGTTTTTATGTGGGGAGTCACCACATGAGTCATCAAATGAGAAAGGAAAAGAAGAGATAAGTAAAGAAGTTACTATTTGCTTTATTAAAGCAAAATATCTTATATTAGCTCACTTTTCTCCTCTTTCCTTCATTTCTCTTCTTCACCCACGGTTTCCTCTTCTTCTCTCTGTTCCAAAACCGAGAGAGCTGCTCTTCCATGGTTCTCCATCTTCAATCACTTGCCAAATACAACTCCAAGCTCCAAATCCAAAACAAATTGCATATTTGTCTTAGTTAGGTCAAGACCTAGCTTTCTATCTTTTCAAATCTTGCAAAGCTCAAGTTTGGTGCCATGAGAAAACTCCATTGATGGAGGAAAATCAAGTTTGAAGAGCTCATTAGCTTCTCCATTCTCTTAAGGTAAAGAAAATGTAAGAAAAACCATGTTTCCATCATCTCTTGTACATGGCCGAAAATTTCTACTCATGGGGCCTTGTTTTTATGCCTTGTTCTAGCTTGATTTATTCACCAAGGACTAGTGGATGTCCTATTTCATTCAATGCCAAACACCCCATACGATAACTCCTCTAACCACGGTCTAAACGTCACGGACATAAAATTAATTGCAGCGGAAAACTTTAACTACCGAGGGTGATACAATACCGATAACCACCCATATGGTTACCAGATCCAAACTACTACAACAACAGTCTCGGTCTGATAAGAGAAATACTCACTTAACTTACATAACTTACCACACTAGATTACCGAGTACTAAAAGTATTTACAACAGGGCTCACAGCCCGCCAAAAGATTACAAGTTTATAGTCACACAACTACTCCAAGTACACTCCTAACAAAAGCAACAGGTGTACCACATAGTACACCGACTATACTAGGGCTACAAGCCCGTGTACAACTCGGTACACCGCCCCATCTACTACTAACAACCAAAAGCCTAACATCTCGGACTCCACACTAGCAACCGTCTCGTGTACCTGTAAGAATAAGAAAAATGGTGCCCGAAGGGGCTCAGCTAAAGCTGCATATGGTAATCGCATACCCCGCGTACTAGCGAGGGTACGCTAACTACTTGGTCGCCAACATGCGGTACATTATTATACAAACAAGCATGCTATTAACAACAACAAGATATTCATATATAATAATACCCACACACAGAGTAAAACACAACATAGGAAACATTACAAGTCCCCCACATATTGGTCACTGAGGCCTTGAGGTTCTCCCTCAAGATTCACACCTCATCTCGTGTTAGCCAAATTCTCATCCGGGTTAGACGGATGCTCATATCTCTTATCTCTTGATCATGTTTCTCGCACAAGGCATGATTCACACTTAACCATTATTTATCTCATGAAATAATTACTCAGTTAAGTCGGGTGACCTCCGGGCAGAGAAGTGGCATACACACCAAACTCACCACCGGGCTTCAGGTTTGGCTTACTTCCCCGGGCTGCGACCTTACGGTTCGGAACCATGGTGGGAAGGTTAGGCCAGAACTCGGTAAGCAATCTCTCTTGCTTCCTCATTCTCACGCGTGGCCGACACTCTATCGGTCTCCTCTCATCATCAGTTACCATTTCCAAGTTAGGTAAGTCAGAAGGTTAGTGTGTTAGTGAGAACATCTCAAACACAAGAATTCTTCTTATTCAAACATTTCATGAATTATACAAACTAGTCTTTCAAGACATAGTTCGCTGGGTGCAAAGTCAAGCACACAATATACAAGGTAATACCATTAATCATATTCATGCATTTAATCTTGATTAGGTGATTGCACATAAACACAAACACACAAATCAGAGTAACCAAGTTAGGATACAGGGCATGAGAAAACCATACCGTTCACCGTCGTATCTTGCCCGTTGACTTACTCTCTCGGAGTCCAACTAGTCGGGTCCTATAACATACATTAATTCGGGAGGTCAATTAACCATAATTAACCTAACTCGTTACTCCACTAACGTTTCCCGTATTTTACTTACTTAATCTTTGTGTTTCAAACTTAACTCAACAAGTTCATGTTTCACATTATCACTCAATCTTATTTAAGCCCTTAATGACCTTCACATGTCATTAGTCAAGTCCTAATTAACCTATAATATCATTACCATACCATTCCCTAGCTTATAAACCACTTAAAACTATTTTTTTTTCATTTCTGCACTGGTCCGGGACTTCACACGGGACTTAAGTCCCGGACCAAGCTTGGTTCAAACTCTCGGCTAACAATTGTACATGGTCCGGGACTTGGGCATGGGACTAGGACCCGGACCAACAAGGCAGGGAACTCTCGGGTGGAAAAGTATACATGGTCCGGGACTTGGTCATGGGGTTAAGACCCGGACCAAACAAGCCAACAACTCTCGGGTGGTAAAATAGGGGTGGTCCGGGACTTGGTCCTGGACCTAAGTCCCGGACCCTGCTACAGAATTGCAAATTTTGACAGTTTTCATCATCTGTTACAGGTTATTTCTTTGTCTATTGATTAACCTATCTTTACCAACTAAAACCCACATGTTTTAGCATCTAATTACCCACCTAAACCACCTTAAACCAAGCCCTAAGTACACTCACCAATCTAGTTAAATTCCCTTAGATTATCTACACTTACAACCTTGTTTTCTTTTCTGTTTTATATCAGTTTTGTAACAGGTTTGGCATCCTCTTCAAAACAGAAAACTTCTGCTATCAACCTAGGTGAATTTTGACAGCAACTAATTACTTCTCCAAGAATTTCCACCACACTCTAAAAGTTCACAACCCACCTGTTTTGTTTACACAATTATAGCACAACAAAATCCCACTTGCCCACATATGTAAAACAGCTTAGCTTCTAAGTTTAATATTCACACTCAAACACATTAATACCCTCTGTTTCACATACCATATTGAAATACCAAGACTACTAAACTCCAGTTATTATTCAACACTCAAACATCAATTTCACAAGGAAGAAAACCGATACAAGGTAAGCTTTTTACCTTGTTTCACTTTCAGTTTCCACACCTCTTCTTCCTCTTTATCTTGTTCCCACTTTCTCCTCTTGTTTTTCCAACCACACAAGGCCTTGGATTGCCAACTACAACCGCAGCCCATCACACAAACACAATCAATTCACTTTCCTCCACAAAACCTAATATATGTTTTAAGAGCTAGTTTACAAAGTTTAATCTATATTTTACCTTGTAGAACCCAAATGGTTGGATTGACAATCAATTGGAGAGGTTCTCCAACACCCCACAAACAGGTGCTCTCGGCTGAAATGAGAGGAAAATTCCCACGTGAGGAAAAAGTCTCACAAAGGGTAGAATAAGCTTGAAATGGTGTGGATACTTACTTATATATATATTAAGGCACTAAGGAAGAGAAGAAAGGTTGAAATCTGCTCTTCAACCTTCAAAAGCTCCCTCGTCGATGGAGATGAAAATGAAGGAATCGGAACTTGATGGGTGGAGATCGAAGCTCTCACCGAGACGAGTTCAACGGTACTAATTTCGTGTGATTCGGTGGAGAAGATGAATGAAGATGAAGGTGAAACAAGGAGGGTGATATGGGTGCTGTTGTCGCGAGTTACAGAGAAGGAAGGAGGAGTTGAAACCTCTGGAGCAAATCGTGAATGAAGGAGAAGGAAGGTGAGAAAGTAAGTTCTTATTTTACTTTTTAACTTACTTTATACTATTTGCTTTCTTATTTATTAATTTTTCTTGTTATTACTTAATAGCTAGCAAGTATTAATGGTACACACTTATTAATTAAACGGCCCACATGAATTAATAGCTCGGGTCGTTTTTTCGTCTTTTTAAATTAAACGTGTTCGTCTCCCGGTTTAACACTATTCATTTACCGGGTCCGGTTCCGGAATTTTGCCGTTTAATTAATTCTAATAGCTCTAGACCCACACTATGGTCTAATTATAAATATTTAACTAACTATAATTATTAAAAGTTAATTTAACCATTTAAAATCATGTTTCCCCGGTTCTCGAAAAAACGCGTTTACCGCTCGTTTACATTTTAACTCGTTTTACGAATCCGTTTTCTTCGGGAATCGTTCCTACATATTTTAGGATTAATTAAGCTTTAAAAATTTAATTAGCCTAATTAATCACTGTTTTAAATTCCGGGGTATTTCAACCTACCCCCCTTAAGGAACTTTGCCCTCAAAAGTTGGTCCAAGTTAGTGGATTAATAGCTTCAATTATTTACAAGTCACTTGTCAAAATCATACAAACACATACAACAAGTTGTACACCATGCAGATATCATATCTGTCAACAAGTTCACAAACAATCTCACACATACATTCATAGCAACATGCACATACATACACTGTGCAACAAGTGTCATACACACATTGTGCAAACAAGCACCACCCATGCAAGCAACACACTGCAAGCACTAATAACACTACAACCAATACACTGGTTGTTACACTGTGTCAAACAAATGTAAACATATACATACAAGCAAAGCTATCCCGAAGCAATGCTAAAACAAAACGGTCCTACCCCCCTTAAAAGGGGTACGCCCCGTACCCTCACGACACTAGACAACCTAGTCTACAAACAGTGTCGGGTACTTCGCCCTCATGGCGTCCTCCAGTTCCCAAGTAGCCTCCTCAACGTCATGGTTCGACCACAAGACTTTCACCATCCGCACTGACTTGTTGTGGGTGTCTCTCGTCTTGGTGTCAAGGATACGCAAGGGAGTCTCGACGTACCTCATCGTCGGCTCCAGGGATATGTGATCCGGCTCTAAAACATGAGATGGATCGGCTATATACTTCTTGAGCTGTGAAACATGAAAGACATCATGACACGACCCAAGTCTGCAGGTAACGCTAACCTGTAAGCTACAGCTCCAATCCTCTCCGTGATCGTATAAGGTCCAACGTATTTCGGGCTCACTTGCCCTTCTGGCCGAATCGGAACACGCCCTTCAATCGGTTAGAGCGCCGCAGAAATACTGACGCCTACAGCGAACTCGAGGTCGCGTCGTCGCACATCGGCATAAGACTTTTGTCGATCCTGGGCCGCTTTCATATTCGCTCTAATTTGTTGCACTTCAGATTGCATCTGCTCAAGGTATTCCGGTCCAACAATGACCGCCTCACTGGACTCATCCCAACACATGGAGTGCGACACGGTCTGCCATACAAGGCTTGGAAGGGTGACATCTTGATCGAAGCGTGGTAGCTGTTGTTATAAGAAAACTCGATCAGATGTAACTTGTCCACCCAACTCCCCTGGAAATCTAAGGCGCATGCTCTCAGCATGTCCTCCAGTGTCTGGATGGTCCGCTCTGTCTGACCGTCAGTCTGTGGATGGAACGCTGTACTGAGCTTCAGCTCGGTACCAAGCGCCTCACGTGTGGCTCTCCAGTATCTCGAGAGAAACCTGGTGTCGCGGTCAGACACAATCGTCTTAGGAACTCCATGATGTCGAATAATCTCTCGATCAAATATCTCAGCAAGCTTTGCTACCTTCCAAGTGTCCCTCATCGGTATGAAGCGGGCCACCTTGGTAAGGCGATCGACAATCACCCAGATCATGTTGAGTCCTCCCCTAGCAGATGGGAGTCCAACAACAAAATCCATCGATATATCATGGAACTTCCATTCAGGAATCGGCATAGGTTGCACCATTCCTCCAGGTCGACGGTGCTCAAACTTCACTCTCTGGCAAGTGAGGCACCTCAAGACAAACTCATTCACTCGATTTCATTCCCGACCACCAGAAATACCTCTTCATACCTTTGTACATCTTAGAGGCTCCTGGATGGACAGATAATGAGGAACAGTGGGCTTCTCGCAGAATGCGATCCCTAGCTCAGCATTGCTTCGGGGTACGCATAATCTGCCGTTCAGTCGGATCAGACCATCGTCGTGGAGCCTGAAGTCGTACTTCCGTGCTCGAATGTGCCGTCGATGATACTCTGTCTGATCTCACTCATATACGGGTCTTTCATCTGAGCGTCTCGCACCTCATCAACCAAGCTGGAAGAGGCGAGCAGCGAATGGAGCGAGTGTGCTCGACGACTCAGTGCATCTGCCACGACATTCGCCTTCCCTTCTTTGTACTGAAGGTCGATGTCATAGTCTGATAGGAATTCCATCCATCTCCTCTGCCTGAGGTTCAACTCTTTCTGCGTGAAGACATACTGCAGGCTTTTGTGGTCGGAGTAGATGGTAACACTAACCCCATAAAGATAATGCCGCCATATCTTCAATGCGAAGACGATGGCTCCTAGCTCGAGGTCGTGAGTGGGGTAGTTCTCCTCATGCTTCTTCAGCTGGCGGGAGGCGTAAGCAACTACCTTGCCGTGCTGCATGAGTACGCATCCAAGGCCTCTGCCTGATGCATCACAATAGACTTCGAATCCCTCTGAACCCTCAGGAATGGTAAGGACGGGCGCAGAGGTCAACGAGTCTTTCAGGCTCTGAAAGGAAATCTCACAGTCATCGGTCCACACAAACGGTGCGTCCTTCTTCATCAAAGCGTCATAGGCTTGGCGACCTTTGAGAAATCTTTCACAAACCTTCTATAGTAACCGGCTAGCCCTAGGAAGCTCCGGATGTCGGTAACATTCCTGGGTCTAGGCCAAGAGCGAACTGCTTCAATCTTAGCCGGGTCGACTGAGATACCCGCGCTTGATATCACATGACCAAGGAATGAAACTTGGTCAAGCCAGAATTCACACTTAGAGAATTTCGCATACAATTGGTTCAAACGGAGTGTCTCGAGAGTACTTGTCTCAGATGGGTCTCATGCTCCTCTATGGATTTCGAATATACCAAATATCATCAATGAACACCACAACCGATGTGTCTAGCTGATCGCTGAACAGTCGGTTCATCAGATCCATGAACTTCGCAGGCGCATTCGACAGTCCGAATGGCATCACTGTAAACTCATAGTGGCCATATCTCGTACGGAACGCAGTCTTCTCAATGTCTGCTCTCGATGGCTATCTGATGGTATCCGGATCTGAGATCAATCTTAGAGAATATAGAGGCTCCCTTCAATTGATCAAACAGATCATCTATACGTGGTAAAGGGTACTTATTCTTGATGGTGACCGCATTGAGCTCGCGGTAGTCGATGCAGAGGCGGAGGCCACCGTCCTTCTTCTTCACGAAGAGGACCGGTGCTCCCCAGGGTGATACGCTCGGGCGTATAAACCCCTTGTCGAGCAGTCTCGAAGCTGCACTCTCAACTCGGCCATCTCTGCCGGTGCCAATCGGTACGGTGCTCTGGCTAGGTCCGGTACCAGGCAGAAGCTCGATCTCAAACTCAACCTCCCTCTGAGTGGTGGCATGCCGGGAAGTTCCTTCGGAAACACATCCGGGAACTCCGACACTACCGGAATATCGGTGCTGAAATCAGGGTCTCTCTCAAGATCTTGCACATAACAAAGGAATACCTCGTGCCCCTTTCTGAGCTCTCGGTACATGGCCATGGCGGTGATGACTCTAGTCGAAGGCTCTCTAGGCCTCTGGCGGTATGAAACTGCAACCCCAGACGGACTCCTGAGCAGCAATCTATGCTCGGCACAAAGGATTCTCCCCTTATGCCGCTCCAACCAATTCATCCCAACTATCAAGTCGAAGCCAAGACCACTGAATTCGATGAAGGATATGGGGAACTGCTCGCCCCTGATTCGGATGGTGGCATCTCGGTAGTACTTCGTGCAACGCACTCGCTCCTTCGATGGGAGTGTCACCATAAAGTCGGGTAACTCAACCGCATCTAGCCCCAACCTTCTCGCAAATGACGGCGAGACAAAGGTGTGAGAGGCGCCGGAGTCGAATAGCACGGAGGCGTCGATGCCATTAACCGGAAAGGTTCCCGTGAGGATCGTGCCGCTTTCACCGGCCTGTGCCTCAGTAAGTATACTCAGGCTACCTTCCGTGCCGAGTCCACGTCCTATTATTCATAAGTTTATGAGTTCGATGGTAAAATGCAAGTGGAAAATTGATAAAGAACACTGCTTTATTATAAAACCATTCATGGTACACATGGTGTTTGGTTACAACATTACTAGAATATTACATGACTAATATTTCCTAAAGGTGAGGTTCAGGCGCCCTGGTTTCATGTGCGTGGCATTAATCACAGTCGATGGTGCCGTATTCAACTTGATCCTCTTGATACCGTGATACAACATCCTCGACTCACCACCCATGACCAAGACATCTCCTGACCTAAGGACAATTTCTCCGCGCGGTCTGCACGCTTCTGCTCGCCAAACAGGAATTCGGCGTCGTCACCAATGGACCAAGACACTACGGGCACCCCCTTTTCAAGGGATCCCGCTGTCTCGTCCTTATCTTGGTGTAAACCAAGTCGTCCTCCTTCTTGGTAGAAGTTGACAATACAAATATCTGCTTCAAGTGCAGGTACGGGATCAGCTTCAAGCTGTTGTGCAATTTCTACGGCTTGTGTAACAACCGTTTGGAATTCTCCAGGTATTTTAGGTGGTGTTGCTCATCATCTGCTCGTTGCTTGTGGTAGGTGCGGGTGTAAGGATTCCACTCCTTCCCCATGCACATCATTTTTAGTTTCATTGTTGCTCCACCGGGGTATTCTGGTGTGTAAAACCCTCCTGGGCTTGCTCCGAGTTTGTTGCAGCATCGGATAATGGCAATTTGTGCTTCGGGTGTCAGGTATCCCCTTAATAATAACATACCTGGGCGGATAACCTGACACTTGTCGATGGTGTAGTGGTGTGTGGTGATGTCGGACTCTTCAAGGGTCGGTTCAGTCGGTATAGGATAGCAGATGTGGAAGGTCCCTAAGTGGTGAGTTCAACTTATAAGTTCTAATCTTGTTTTCAATTCATGTTCTAACATATGTTAGTTCTATGTCATTCACTGCTGCAGGTAATTAAGACTGTAGTCATGCTCTCAAGGATTAAAGGTGTGTGTGAAAGTACCTGAACCGGTCTTCTGACCAGCTCCCTCAGAACGATCTATGATGTGAAGGGCGGACTGTCTCTGCGGTGCACCTTTCGGAGCACCTCTAGGTCCCTGCCCCTGCTGGCCATACTGGGTCTGAGTATCACCAGCTGCTACCTCTTTGCCCTCTCTCTGCTTGAACTCCTGGCTGTTGCCCTTCTTGGCAGGGCACTCATAGGCACGGTGCCCCATCTTGTGGCAGCTATAACACCTGACCTCTCTTCCCTGGCAATCAGTGCCGGGGTGGTCGTTCTTGCAATACTTGCAACTGTAGGCCCGTCCATCAGAGTTGCCCTTGCCTGAGCCAGATCCAGAACCTGAAGCATTGAGAGTTAGCAAAGTTCGGTACACTAAGCTTAGGAACACACGAGTGTTGGTTATTGAGAAGCTTACCCTTAGGTGGGTGAGACCTCAGCGGCTTCGCTGCTATCGGCGCGGAATAGGCGAGCCGTAATGGCTCAGCTGCCTTGCCCTTCTCAGCATGGGCAGCTCTCTCTGGTAGTTCTTCTGGGTTTGGGTGGGTGGGTGGGTGTACTTCCCTTTCTTCTTTCCCCATCCTTTCCCTTGGGTCTGCTCGCCAGAGCCAGAACCCTTGTTGCTGAACTTGCGCTTCTGCGCGTTCTCCTCGTCCCTTAGCTGGACGGTGATCTCAACTCTCGATGCGGCATGGTAACACTCCTAATATTAGGTCATTAGTTGGTATTCTTACACAAGAATGGCATTGACTGAATTGACTATGGCATTAAAACTCAAACCGTCGTTTACCTGTAGAGAGGTGAACCGGGTGTATCCCATGCCATACCGGAGGCGATGGCTCAGGCCGCCATAGAAGCGGTCGACCAAAACCTGACCGGTATACCCGAGGTCGGGTAGCAGTCGAAGGATAGAAGTAAAGGTGGTGTAATACTCGTCGACGGTCATCTTATCCGTCATCTTCAGACATCTAATTCGAGCCGCTTCTTTGTCTTCACATGCTCGGGGTAGTATTTGGAACGTAGAAGAGCAGTGAAGGCATCCAGCCGAATGCAGGGTCGGCGACGTGCTCGCCCTTGACTAGCTTCCACCAGTCCATAGCGGCACCCTTCAGATAATAGGCAGCTATTCTCACCCTCACTCCAGCAGGAGTCTCGAGGGTCTCGAAGGCCGTCTCCATCTCGGAGATGTAAGCCTCGAGCTTAGCTGGATCGCTCTCACCCTGGAAGCAAGCGGGTCGTAGGTCAGCTACAGCTTTCACCCAATTTGTCTCTCTGGGTGGTGGGGGTGGGGGTGGCTCAGCCTGTGTCTGCTGAGTCTGCTGTGTCTGCTGCACAGCTGCAATAACCTGTGGTAGCATCTGCGCTACCGTAGCCGCGACGATCTCAGCTATCGTCTGCGGTTCTGGCTCCTCAGCAGCCCCCCCACGGGTTCGACCTCGTCCTCTTCCGGACATCTGAACCATTAACAATTTACATCAGGTGATGCGACCAAACGGTCTAGAGTTTAAGCATTGTATCGCCATAATAGACGTAAAAGGGTATCCGTTAACTTAACGGTCATTCAGGGTTAGGTTTCCTAACTCGGTAATCACTACACTCGTATTTCTTTCTATCAGAGCGAGGCTTCGCTCTGATACCATTTTTGTAACACCCCATACGATAACTCCTCTAACCACGGTCTAAACGTCACGGACATTAAACTAATTGCAGCGGAAAACTTAACTACCGAGGGTGTGATACAATACCGATAACCACCCATATGGTTACCAGATCCAAACTACTACAACAACAGTCTCGGTCTGATAAAGAAATACTCACTTAACTTACATAACTTACCACACTAGATTACCGAGTACTAAAGTATTTACAACAGGGCTCACAGCCCGCCAAAAGATACAAGTTTATAGTCACACAACTACTCCAGTACTCCTAACAAAAGCAACAGGTGTACCACATAGTACACCGACTATACTAGGGCTACAAGCCCGTGTACAACTCGGTACACCCCATCTACTACTAACAACCAAAAGCCTAACATCTCGGACTCCACACTAGCAACCGTCTCGTGTACCTGTAAGAATAAGAAAAATGGTGCCCGAAGGGGCTCAGCTAAAGCTGCATATGGTAATCGCATACCCCGCGTACTAGCGAGGGTACGCTAACTACTTGGTCGCCAACATGCGGTAATTATTATCAAACAAGCATGCTATTAACAACAACAAATATTCATATAATAATACCCACACACAGAGTAAATCACAACATGGAAACATTACAAGTCCCCCACATATTGGTCACTGAGCCTTGAGGTTCTCTCAAGATTCACACCTCTCTCGTGTTAGCCAAATTCTCATCCGGGTTAGACGGATGCTCATATCTCTTATCTCTTGATCATGTTTCTCGCACAAGGCATGATCCACACTTAACCATTATTTATCTCATGAAATAATTACTCAGTTAAGTCGGGTGACCTCCGGGCAGAGAAGTGGCATACACACCACAACTCACCACCGGGCTTTAGGTTTGGCTTACTTCCCCGGGCTGCGACCTTACGGTTCGGAACCATGGTGGGAAGGTTAGGCCAGAACTCGGTAAGCAATCTCTCTTGCTTCCTCATTCTCACGCGTGGCCGACACTCTATCGGTCTCCTCTCATCATCAGTTACCATTTCCAAGTTAGGTAAGTCAGAAGGTTAGTGTGTTAGTGAGAACATCTCAAACACAAGAATTCTTCTTATTCAAACATTTCATGAATTATACAAACTAGTCTTTCAAGACATAGTTCGCTGGGTGCAAAGTCAAGCACACAATATACAAGGTAATACCATTAATCATATTCATGCATTTAATCTTGATTAGGTGATTGCACATAAACACACAAACACACAAATCAGAGTAACCAAGTTAGGATACAGGGCATGAGAAAACCATACCGTTCACCGTCGTATCTTGCCCGTTGACTTACTCTCTCGGAGTCCAACTAATCGGGTCCTATAACATACATTAATTCGGGAGGTCAATTAACCATAATTAACCTAACTCGTTACTCCACTAACGTTTCCCGTATTTTACTTACTTAATCTTTATGTTTCAAACTTAACTCAACAAGTTCATGTTTCACATTATCACTCAATCTTATTTAAGCCCTTAATGACCTTCACATGTCATTAGTCAAGTCCTAATTAACCTATAATATCATTACCATACCATTCCCTAGCTTATAAACCACTTAAAACTATTTTTTTTCATTTCTGCACTGGTCCGGGACTTCACACGGGACTTAAGTCCCGGACCAAGCTTGGTTCAAACTCTCGGCTAACAATTGTACATGGTCCGGGACTTGGGCATGGGACTAGGACCCGGACCAACAAGGCAGGGAACTCTCGGGTGGAAAAGTATACATGGTCCGGGACTTGGTCATGGGGTTAAGACCCGGACCAAACAAGCCAACAACTCTCGGGTGGTAAAATAGGGGTGGTCCGGGACTTGGTCCTGGACCTAAGTCCCGGACCCTGCTACAGAATTGCAAATTTTGACAGTTTTCATCATCTGTTACAGGTTATTTCTTTGTCTATTGATTAACCTATCTTTACCAACTAAAACCCACATGTTTTAGCATCTAATTACCCACCTAAACCACCTTAAACCAAGCCCTAAGTACACTCACCAATCGTTAAATTCCCTTAGATTATCTACACTTACAACCTTGTTTTCTTTTCTGTTTTATATCAGTTTTGTAACAGGTTTGGCATCCTCTTCAAAACAGAAAACTCCTGCTATCAACCTAGGTGAATTTTGACAGCAACTAATTACTTCTCCAAGAATTTTCACCACACTCTAAAAGTTCACAAACCACCTGTTTTGTTTACACAATTATAGCACAACAAAATCCCACTTGCCCACATATGTAAAACAGCTTAGCTTCTAAGTTTAATATTCACACTCAAACACATTAATACCCTCTGTTTCACATACCATATTGAAATACCAAGACTACTAAACTCCAGTTATTATTCAACACTCAAACATCAATTTCACAAGGAAGAAAACCGATACAAGGTAAGCTTTTTACCTTGTTTCACTTTCAGTTTCCACACCTCTTCTTCCTCTTTATCTTGTTCCCACTTTCTCCTCTGTTTTTCCACACCACACAAGGCCTTGGATTGCCAACTACAACCGCAGCCCATCACACAAACACAATCAATTCACTTTCCTCCACAAAACCTAATATATGTTTTAAGAGCTAGTTTACAAAGTTTAATCTATATTTACCTTGTAGAACCCAAATGGTTGGATTGACAATCAATTGGAGAGGTTCTCCAACACCCCACAAAACAGGTGCTCTCGGCTGAAATGAGAGGAAAATTCCCACGTGAGGTAAAAGTCTCACAAAGGGTAGAATAAGCTTGAAATGGTGTGGATACTTACTTATAAATATATTAAGGCACTAGGGAAGAGAAGAAAGGTTGAAATCTGCTCTTCAACCTTCAAAAGCTCCCTCGTCGATGGAGATGAAAATGAAGGAATCGGAACTTTGATGGGTGGAGATCGAAGCTCTCACCGAGACGAGTTCAACGGTACTAATTTCGTGTGATTCGGTGGAGAAATGAATGAGATGAAGGTGAAACAAGAGGGTGATATGGGTGCTGTTGTCGCGAGTTACAGAGAAGGAAGGAGGAGTTGAAACTCTCTGGAGCAAATCGTGAATGAAGGAGAAGGAAGGTGAGAAAGTAAGTTCTTATTTTACTTTTTAACTTACTTTATACTATTTGCTTTTTATTTATTAATTTGTCTTTTTATTACTTAATAGCTAGCAAGCTATTAATGGTACACACTTATTAATTAAAACCGGCCCACATTAATTAATAGCTCGGGTCTTTTTTTTTTTTCGTCTTTTTAAATTAAACGTGTTTCGTCTCCCGGTTTAACACTATTCATTTACCGGGTCCGGTTTCCGGAATTTTGCCGTTTAATTAATTCTAATAGCTCTAGACCCACACTATGGTCTAATTATAAATATTTAACTAACTATAATTATTAAAAGTTAATTTAACCCATTTAAAATCATGTTTTCCCGGTTTCTCGAAAAACGCGTTTTACCGCTCGTTTACATTTTTAACTCGTTTTACGAATCCGTTTTCTTCGGGAATCGTTCCTACATATTTATTTAGGATTAATTAAGCTTTAAAATATTTAATTAGCCTAATTAATCACTGTTTTAAATTCCGGGGTATTTCAACCATTAACTAAGTTACGGTCTGAACTTCGAGAGAAAACTTAATATAAACAAAACAATAATAAAATACATTCACTCTCCATAAACCTAATCCATCCCAATCACTCATGCTCTTCGTGGCCACCTGTAAATCAATTTGTACGTGCAAGATGTAACCAAGCAGCCCACCCCGGGAGGGGTGAGTCAGTTCCCTGGAATGGAACTGGTACAATTCTCCAAAAACAAACTTATAAAACATAACTCTTCAAAATAAACAGTAACTTGAAATCAAACTCTTGAAAGAAAAACAGGGAAACAAGGCACTTTAAAATCACCAAACCAAAGATAACAAGTTAAGGATAAAGATAAATAATAGAAAGGTAAAGTTAGTCAGTTAGAATAAACCACACCATAAGTTAGTGAGTGTCCAAAGCCTTAGTTAGATTAAGTTCCAGTTAGGAGTAGAAAGACCAAGTAGTGACCAGGACTAGGAATGATTGATAGATAACGAAGAATCCAAAAACCCAAGAGTAGAATAAACCCCAATGCCAAGTACGTCCTTTTAGGACAGGGGATATACAGCCCCTCTCTGTTAACTACGTCCGCTAAGGACAGGGGATATACAACCCCTCTCTGTTAACCACGTCCACTAAGGACAGGGGATATACAGCCCCTCTCTGTTAACCACATCCACGAAGGACAGGGGATATACAGCCCCTCACTGTCTATCACGTCCCTTTTTGGGACAGGGGATATACAGCCCCTCACTGTCTATCACGTCCCTTTTTGGGACAGGGGATATACAGCCCCTCACTGTTACCTTTGAAGACGCGCGCACGTCGAAACCTCAAGAACCAGCTCATGGATGAAACGATATCCAGAGTCAAAAGAAGAATTTCCAAGATTGACCTTTTTCCAAATTCCCACTAGATCACTAACTACCCAGAGCAATACCAAAACACTCAGTCCTACAGAGTGCAGAAGCGTAAACCCTAAGCAGTCAATGTCTAATGGAACAACCAAATAGAAGGAACCAATACCCAAGTAAGTTTCACATCCAAGGCTCAGTTAGTCACACAAGCTGAGTTAGTCATACACACAGTTTCCTTTTGAAATCCATTCAAGCTCAGTTAGCGTTTTCCAAAACATTCCACAAAGCCCATTAGCATAAGTATCTGAGTACGAGAAATCGTACCTGGTCAACGCTGTAGCAGTTCTAGTAAACTCGTGCAAACATTCAACAATTCTCTGAGGAACATTGAAGATAACTTACTATCAATAACCCCTACCCTAAGTAAAACTTTAATGAATTCCTCTCTCTTATCTCCAAATCTCAATTATCTTATAAGCCCCCGCTTAAATGTTATGTATAACCTTTGACTTATTTTAGAAGGTTGTATAGCCCAAGGTTGTAGGATCAAGGAATGTATTTTATTAACACCTGCTAACTGTCCACTCCTATCCACTTAATTCATATTTAACCACAATCCTCACATTCAAGACTTTTGAGACCTTTATAACATAAATGTGTTTTTATTATATAATTAAATCTAAGAATTTCAATAATAATCTTAAGCTCAATACCTTTATTCTTAATTTAGAATAAACATTATATTATGACATATGATGGACTGATCTCAGAATACTATACTATTACCTCACAATGTAAAGATTATGTATTTAAACCATACCTACTAGATAACCCATTATGATTAAGTATTTCCCTTAACTTAATTAAGATCCACATCTTGTATATTAGAATCGTAGTGTTGTAGACGCGGTTTATTATAACTTAATTGAACTGCTAAACTCAATTATCTCATCTTTAGTTCAGAATGACTTTTAATTACAACCATCTAATAAACTTGTCATAAGATGTTAAATTGCTTCTCATCCTGAATAACTATACTATAGTTAACTTAGATTTAACGAATTAATCTTACATTTAGTATTCACAAGGTATATTATACGTTTTATTATTACATATACAATAAGGTGTTTAGTATAACCTTTTATGTATCCTTACTTACATTTAATTTCCTACATGTTTTATTTTTACACACATTCTCTCTATAGACTATGCATAATCCTTTGTACTAACCTTCATTAAACTTAAGCCTTAAATACGTTTTAAATTGTTTTACAAAACCTAAGGTTTCAAAGGGATAACCTAATAAATTAATTTCCTTTATTGTATTTAGGATGGACAATATATCTACATAGAGTAGAATTTATCAGAGAATTAATTTCTGGTTCGTAAGTGAAATTGTTAATTATTTAATAAGATAATCTATTATGAAAATTCTCATATTTTATATTCAAATAACCTATCATTACTTCCCATTACCGTAAAGTATATCAATATAATATCTTATGTAACTTAGTTAATTAATCTAATAAAAGTTTCAAAGGATTTAAGTATCAAATCGCTATTTATAAATCTCTATAAATTCTAACTACTAAACGCCTCACTTAATTGTAAACTCACATCCTAAGTATTGGTAATAAATGTTATAAATGTATTTCACATGACTTATCTAATGCCAAGAAACTTAAGGATTAGTATTTAGATAAATTTCCAAACCATAGTTTAATATAGTTTTATATCATAATCCTTTTAATGATTTATCTTAAACATTAAGTTATATTCCAATACGATAAATGTTAAGAAATGATTAAATCTAGACTTACTAATCCACCTCACACTTAGATGTAAAAGTATTTTATTTGTTTTATTATTGCTTATATATTAAGGACATTTATATGTAAAAGTATTACATTTATTTATTAATTATATAGTAAGTTCTATTTGTGAAAAATCTAGTTACAAATATTCCTAAGTCCCAACTTATTAATTACCTAACCAAATTATAGATTTACTGAAATACCCACGAATTTTCATGTTAAGAATAATATAATTCTTTTTTTTAGAATGAATAAGTCCGAAGTTAGTATTATAGTGGCCCAGGAAAGTTAAACGATACTCTTATATTAAATTCTTTCCTCTTTCTAAAATGTTACAGTTATCCGCAATGTCCTTGCCCTTACTAATCGTATTCCTATTATTAATAATATTATCTTTTAAATACTACTTCATCCTTCTTAGATGTTACAACGTTATTTAAGTTCCCAGAATACAATCCTAGAATTTCTTTTTCAAATTGATTAATCTTAAATTCCTAGAGTTCGAATTCAATTTTACTTTCTCTTAGTAAATTAGCATTAACTTTAACAGTTCAAATCCCATTTGACTTCTCCAAAATTAGTAAGATATTAATCCTCTATTATTCTCTTAATATTATATTACTAATATTCTAGATCCTTCTTTAACGTAATTATTTTCCTCTTGCTAGGATTACTGATTTGTTTCACTCTATCCTTATTTATTTCAATCTCTTCCCTATATTAAATAAATGTTTATTAATGATTTTCCTAGATATTCTACTCTCATCCTTATCTTGTTACAACGGTTTAACCACTTCCTCCTATTATTTTGAATTGTAGATTTATTAAATTATTTATTTCTAAGTTGATATTGTTAACAACCTCGATCCTTCTACTGCCTTTCTTAACGTTAATCATTTTTTTATATCTTTCAAATATCAATAATACTAGTTACTAGAACCCTTCTTAAAATTATTTAATAACTTTCTTTTCTTTAACATAGATTATTATTTATTACTTTAATAACATCTCTCTTTGTTTAGTAAATTACTTCTATTTAAAACATCGACTTTCTTCACTTCTCTTCATCCTCAACATTGCCATTACGCTCTTCCAAACTCTCAAAATTCATGCAACTCTTCCACGTTCTTACTTCCACTAAAATCTTCTCGCTTCTTCACCTTTGAACCCTTGTAAATTCACGTTCCTTATCCTGCTGCTGTCAAATCACATCCTTGGTGCCAGTTAGGATTACGTTGGGTAAAGTATTCTACCTAGATAGTCGATTAAATTATTCGGTTGTGTTTGGTAGACTCTAATTGTTGATTATATATATTTAGACTCCGATTTCGACGACGGGCGCTGCTAGTGATTATGTTGGATTGTTCTCTTGAAGTGATTTGATTGTTTAGGTAAATCTCTATGCTCAAGTTGATTTGGCTTTGTGTATTGCGAATGAGGAAAATTGCTCTTGTGACTCAAATGTGTTTTCTACTGGAAAAAGGATTTATCACCGGATTGAGATTTATCAATTGGGATCAATTCCCGTACTTTGAGATTGGTGGATTGGAATAATTATGGTGGTGATTTGAACAAGGTTTTGGGAGTCTTTCACAGGAATTGTTATCGTTTGGGAGCCCATAGGTGCTCCCCATTATTATTATTTGCGCTGCACACATTGTTGCAGTTAAGCTCTATGATCTACTCTATGTTACTGCTGTTTCATAGGGGGTGTGCACACTTAAGGACTTAGGGTGAGGTGGTTGTTTGACGGTCCCATAGGTGACTGTCCTGATGTTATCGTTTGGGGTCCCATAGGTGACCCCGTATTTGGAAATTATGGTTGGCTCCTGTTGAAAGCTCCCTACTATTGTTTGGTTGGTTACTGTGTTTTCTGGAAAAATCATTCTAATGTTCAACACTCATTCTCCTCTGATTGACAAGTGAGAAAAAGAACTTCAAAATGTATTTTACACATTGAGGTAGAATTTACTCAGTTTTTCTGATTTGTGCGATCTCTTCGTGTTTTTGTGTAACACCCCTACTACGCACATAACTATACTTGGAATCGCAGCGGAAAATAAACAACTAACGGTAACTAAACGATTGGTGCTACAATGCCGTCAACCACCCACGTGGCTAACAAGGCTGAATAAATACAAATGTACCGGTCTGATGATCAGACTCCCGAGCATAGAACTAACAGCCATATATATACATCAACGTAATACCGAGTGTTTACAAAATCCTTTCACCGTATACTCCACCGTAACCATCATAACAAGTATATAATACGCCACGGGAGCACAGGCGCATCCCGGGCAAACATCCAAAAGTACTCCCAAAAGTAAACTACTCTCTAGGATCTAGAGCCACTCTGCCTCTTCGATCCTCATCCTGCAATAAAAATATGGAGCCCCCGAGGGGGTCAGCACCTTTGCTGGTATGGCTAACGCGCAGCCCATCGGCTACCGGGATACGCGCAACCAATTGTCATGATGACATGATATTTATTTTAAAACACACAACATATACATATATAACATAACACAGGTATTGTACACATCATAACACACATCACAAACATACAATTCCTTTTGGAAGAGAACCAACACAGTTAGTCCCCATCGAGAGCCTAGAGAATGTTGCCACGCTCATACTTAGCTCGTTACATAACTCATTACCGTCCGGTTAGATTGAACGGTTAACTTAACACAAGGTGCCTCGGATATAGTGATCCAAGCACACCGAAACAAAACACATAGTATGCCCCTGTGGCCCGACGTGAGTCAGTAAAATAGCCTTGGTTAAGCTAAAGGGAAGGTTAGAAACCAAATGGAAACTTAACCATAACATACAGAGAGAATCGAACCGGTTATGACATCGACCCATACTCACACGCGTGGCCGGAACAGACCGGACTCCTCACTTCCCCCGTTAGCCTTGTTAGTAGTTCATCATTGAACACAACACACAATTCACAATCATAGGTCAAATCTTGTTAGACCACACAAGGGAAGAGAGAGTCACACTTAACAACATAATAGTATATAACAACTGTAAACTCTTTACATGGTTTAATCTTACAAGGTCATAAACACACCGAAAAACAAGCAACACACAAGCCGGTGTAAACCGGTAGGCAACAGACTGCAAGAAAACCATACCTTGGTCCTTGCCTCGACTCGTTCCCACCTTGAGAGAATCCTATACACATTAGTAACGTCGGTTAATTATTTATTTAACTTCACACTTACTAAGTATTTAACATGATTGTATGACATGTTTTAATGTCTACCTCACCCTAGGTTACCTTAATTATACACCCTAGGGTTAACTACATAAGTCACATACTTTCCTGTTTTTTTTTTTACAAGTTTAGGTCCGACCGACCTTGTCGACCGAACTTGTCCAAGTTCGGTCGATTCCAGAACACATTTCCGCCAAAATTTTCTACTCCGACCGAACTTACCAAGTCCGGTCCTATGTTCGGCCTTTTCCCGAGAGTTTCTCCCCTTTGTAAATTTAGCCCGACCGAACTTACCAAGTCCGGTCCTATGTTCAGTCCAGTGACTCAATCCGTACTCAAAATACAGGCCCGACCGACCTTGCAAGTCCGGTCCCCAAGGTCGGCCTTTTCCAGAAGCCAATTCTCGCAGGGTAAACTGGGCTCGACGAACTTGCAAGTTCGGTCGCAAGTTCGGTCTGCCCCAGACCTTTGTTTCTCCTTTTTACATTCAACTCCAAACTTCACCCCATATAACCTAGTACCCCCTAACCTCATTTGGGCACTTTAAACACACCTTAAGACATCCTTAAACACTCATAAAACTCATTTCTAATTCCTTAAGCCTTTACTTCTTTTTACGAAATTCCTAACACTTACAATGTTTTCTCCTAGTTTCCAAGTGGTGTTTATACCTATGATGACTACTATCCCAAAATGCTTTCTCCTCCTTTAACATCATCTTTTAAGCATTATCTCCCAAAACTAACTCCTTATCCTTCTTGAAATTCTTTTCCTAGTGTACACTTTCTCTTTATTTTTCCAAAGTTGCCTAAGTCTTACCTAAGTCTCAAAGTGACTTTGGTACTCACTAAATCTTAAGACCATGTCTAGGTCCTTATTACACCCTAGAGTACTTCCTAGTACATCAAAATTCCTTAAGAACATCATGAACTTCTTATTCATCTCCTACACTTTCTAACTCACCAAACCTTATGTAAACACTTAGAACTTCTTACTTCCTACCTAAATTTGACATGGGTTCCCTTAGAACATTACTAAGACTAAACACTTTACCTTCTCCTTTAAACACACAAGAATACCTAAAATCACCAAGAACACTTTCATACACAATTTCACCAATTTACACCATATTACAATATAGTGCATAATTTAAATTGCATGGCACTTAGGCCCTTAAAATGCATGGCTCTTAGGCCCTTAAAGTGCTTAAATCATAAACACTGAATTTCCACAATATATATATGCCTTTAACCTGCGATTACATACAACAAGACATATGTTATTTTACTAGTCTCCTTGAGAACATTTACTAGGTCCTTTACCATGTGCTCTTTAGGTAGTTTTAATAAGCAATTATAGCTCATTTCTCCTAAGGCATTAAACAACATTAAGTTAGTAGATTTACCTCTTTTTCCAACACACTTCCTTCTTGTTTCCTTACAAGACCGTATGGTATTTTGATTCTTTGACAAGTTCTAAACAATACACAAACATTATAATGAGTATTCAAGCTATAAGCTTCATCTCATTGTAAACCCTAATTTGGCATTGTTTCAAAAACATTAATGTAGTTGTTTTACCTTGATCTTTGAAGAGAGTTTGAATATATAACAAGGGAGGACTCCACCTAGTCCATGAAGAGTTGAAATGAAGCTAGAACAAAGTCACACAATGAGCTATATCAATGTGTATTTTCGGACATGACAAAAACAAGGAGGAAACTTGATTTTTTTGAGATTCCTTACTAGAAGCAAAGGAGAGTAATAATATGTCAAAATATAAGCTCAAGCTCCTTCAATGGTGGAACACCTTGGCACCGAAATGGAGCTCTTGGAGTTTTGAGAAGATAGGAATGAAGAGCTTGATGAGAGGAAAGATTGGTGGTATTTGTTTTTGATTTGGACAAGTGAGCTAGGTTTAACAAGTGGTTCAAAGTTGGAACTTCCATGGTGATAGTGGTATTACCGAGAGAGAACAAGGAAGAAGGAAGAAGAGAGGTGTTTGCAAACCGTGGGAATGAAGGAAAGAAATGAGAATGAAGATAGAAGTGCTTTTAGAAGATAGTTTATGTTATAAAGTAAAAAGTAGTTTACTTAGTTTGCTTTAATTACTTATTACCTTAACTAGAGGGGGGTGAGTCACCACACTTATAAAAACGGCCCCCTTTATTAGTATGAGGGCATTTTAGTCTTTGTTGTCAATTTAATTACTTAATACAACATATGTTATAAACTAGCTTATAAAAAGTACTATTACCTAAACAAGGCAGTAGAAGTGAAATTTTTGATTTCCCACTAATATAGCCACCCAAATGTGATACTATATAGTACACATATATATTTAAAGAGTAATGATGGACATTTAGCCATTCAAAACTCATTACAAGACAATTTTTCAAAAACGTGCTTTAAGACTTCTTAAAGCACATTTTGTTTTAACTTGTTTTCAAGCTTGGTTTTCTTTGGTAATTGGTTTAATAAGTTCATTAGTATATAAATGAGGTCTGGTAAGCTATTAGGTCTTACTCAAGTTTATCCCAAGCTTAGAGCACATTTTAGCTCTTATTGACTTTAAAGCACATTTGTGTTCCTTTTTGTTTAAATTTGTTTAGTAAGGTTTCTAAGACTCTTTTTAGTCTTGTTACACCCTATTTAGGTGTTTAAACAACATAACTAGGTTTGGGGTATTTCATTTTGTCTATTGTTTTCTGATCGCAGGTGATGGTTGCTGATGTTTGGGGATTGGGCATGCGCTACCACATAGTTCTAGAATGGATTAATTGTCATTGAGATTTAGTATTTAAATGGCGATGTTTTGATAATATTTATTTCTGTTGAATTGTTTAAGGTTTAGCCTGAGCACTCATGGGATTGAGTGTGGCGGTAGCACTCTGGATTTGAAAGTGTTTTCCGCTATGTTTTTATGTTAAACATTCACTTTCCATTGGCATTAATATTGTGGTCATTTTGTACCCTTCTAATATTGTTTTCGTTTTGGTTTTCATAAATTTGGACCTGTCCGAACGTCCGTCCTGACATCCATGTTCGGACAGGCCCCGAGAGTATTTTGTTTTTCACAGTATTAGTGTGTCCGAACATCTGTCCGAAGTTACATGTTCGGACAGCATGCGAGGACGGGTCTGAACTGTAAGTCTCGGCACATGTCCGAACTTACATGTTCGGACTAATGTTCGGACAGACCTGATATCTCAATTTTAAGACTTGTTTGACATCCGTTTTAATCCCCGTCTGCGGTGTTGATTTGTATCGTTTTATACTTTATAATGAGGCAAAAATCCAAGGTGTTACAAGGTGGTATCAGAGCATGGTTTTCGAAATAAGATAAGAATTGGTTGAAACGGATAAAAAATTGGAATAAGCCGTCTTTGGGGAATTGGCTTGGTGTTATGATGTGTGCTGGTTGTGTTATGCTGAAGTGGTGAGTATGTACTCTCATGTATTGTGTGAGGTATTGGAATGTGTTGAGATGGATAATGGGTGGTATACTTATATATATATACTTTATTATATACATTATTACGGGAATCGTTAGTAGTTGATTTTAGTGTAGAATGGGAATCAGTTATGGGGAATGCTAAGAAATAAATTGCTTAGAACAAGGGTTGGAGGTAGGGTATTGGTTGTGGATATTTTCTAGGATGATTGTGTGACACCTTCTGGTGAGTTCTACTTCTCCTTGATGATATAATATTTCCTTAATGTTATATGAATGAATTTATAATCTACGCATTCTAAGGTGTACAATATTATCAATGTTTAGGTGTTGGGAAGTAGTAAGTCTCTATGTGATGTACCAGACGGACAATATAGTCCAATCTTTGGTTGGGTTCTTCCCTTGGTTTGTGAATGTGTGTATTATGGTACTACCTTATAAAGGATTTTTGATGACAATATATAGATAATTTGTCGTCATGTATTCGTAAGGGGGGGAATAAGAATATAAGGGACATATAATAATATATATACTCTAGCAATGACTACCAGGTATTGAAAATATTTGTTATATAACACTATATAGAATAATTAGAGAAAGAAATATTGGTATATTGTCGGTGTTAGGCTAGAGAAATTTTGAATATTAGTGATTCTGAATTGAATTAAACTAGGGGAAACGTGGTACTTTTGCTGTCATGATTGTGTGTAAATTTATTTTTCATGTGACGAGCTTCTGTGAAAAGATTCTAGCATCTTTATTAATGTTGTCTGTTCAAAGGGTCTTGTAGTGATTGTGGGTTAGCTAAAGTTATAGAAAGTCTAACAACTGTTAATTATCTTAACTAAACGTAAGGAATAATTGTTAGTTTTAATTGTCATCGTATGTTATTGGGCGTTAGATTTATAAGATGACTTCCATATTTTATTTGTTTAAATGGACC
>JAIOTZ010001357.1:0-34986 GCA_023374045.1 Limonium bicolor
TGATGGCTCACAATGGTGAGAAAACCGCTCATAATAAGGTAAGTAAGACTCCCTCTGCATCTACTTTATCAAATCTTATTTCTAGTAAATTTGCACCCTCTTTAGATCTTTCCACATACATATAGATCCAAATCATCCCGAATTCGATCTAACCGAGGAAGATGAAAGAATTTCTTTACTTTATGAAGAGATACACGTTCTAAAAGGGTATGTCACCAAAGATCGAATCAAACTTCATGAATCTGATAGCACAATTAAGAAAATTCAACAAGAGTTACGTGATGCTAGAACTCTCATCAATATCTTAGATATATAGGCAGTCACTCTACATCAAAAGCCTAAAAATAAAAAATCCAAGCCACTTCCAAAAGCTCTTTTTAAGCCACTTAATTTCGTTCAAGAAATCATTGTTGTTGAAAAACCAAAGTGGTGTGAGGAAAAGCTTATTGAGGTGAAATCCACTCAAAATAAACTTAAAAAGGTGCAGAGCGACACTCTCAAATCAATGACTGTCCCATCATGGTTGAAAAGTAAAAACATAGTGAATCTTGCTGAAATGGCATCAAGGCCAAATAATCTTTCTCGTCATAAACTTCAACGTGAGAAATTTGCAAATAAGTCTAGGTGGCAAAAGAAGTACGTTACACTCCCCTAATGAAAATTTGCGGATATTGTGGTTATGATGGTCATACGGACTCTTCCTGTAATAAACTTTGTTGTGATTTGTCATTTAATTATCTCGAGTCTTCGCAATTCTCAAAGCTCGATAATTGTTCACATCGTCTAAGAGGGGACCCAAGTACATCTGGGTTCCCAAAACTAACCAGTAGCTTTTTACAAATAGAGTAGCTCGGAAACAATGACTCTTGGTTTCTGGATAGTGATTGTTCAAGATATATGACAGAAAACAAAGATATGTTTACGACTCTCTCTGACCATCAAGGGGGAAATGTTACTTTTAGAGACAACTTGCACGGTGAAATCATAAGAATTGGCTCCATTGGTAACCCTATGGAGGGTGATTTTTTCGGTATGAGGGGAGGTCTATCTAAATGGTCTGACTGAAAAGCCTATATCCTAGAAAATGCCATTTTGTGGAGGGTGAAAACCCGTTATTCTGGCATCCCTAAAATACCTACTAAATCGTTCGTCTTTCCCAGAAAGCATAAGTGTAACACCCTGGATTTTTGCCTTAAATGAAAGTATACGAAAATACGAATCTAACGGCACAAACGGATTCAAAAACGGACCTCAAACGAGTCCTAAAACTGCAAATTAACCTCTGTCCGAACTTGTGTCCGGACGTCTGATGTTCGGACACAAGTCGAGAATAAAACAGACTGAGAAAACCAAATGTCTGAACTTGTGTCCGGACATAGATGTTCGAACACAAGTCGAGAGTTTAGAAAATCTGGAGATAGAAGCATCCGAACTTGTGTCCGGACATTGGAAGTTCGGACACAAGTCGAGAGTGAAATCAGAAGAGGCCCGAGCTTGTGTCCGGACATTGATGTTCGGAGACAAGTCGAGAGTTAAAACTAGTAGACGTCCGAACGTTGGTCCAGACTTGTAAGTTCGGACATAAGTCAAGACTTACAAGTTGAATTTTGTCCTCGCATGATGTCCTCGCATGTAAGTTCGGACAGATGTTCGGACACACACATACAACAATAAAGAAAGAATGCTCACGAGGCCTGTCCGAACATTGATGTCCAGACGGACGTTCGGACAGGTTCAAAAATGCAATTTCTAGTTCGAAAACAGAGTTAGAAAGATACCAATATTTACGAAATTGATGTCAGTAGATAGAGAAATACTTCAATAAACGTAGATAGCATTAGACACTAAATAAACATAACGAAAGCAACATATGAAAACCTTAACATGATTTATAATTGTCTAAGAACATTACTCTGAACTAACAGTCAAAAGTTTGATCAACTAGCAGCGGAAATATAATCACCAGGGCGTTACTGCCACACTCAATACCCATTGAGTGCTCAGGCTTAATCCAACCAGAAATCAATTCCAAAACAGTACCCAAACATTGTGATTAGAACAAAGTGTTTCAATTCAATAAACCTCATCTTAATATCTCAGAATTAACTCTATCTTCCATAGACTATGCGACAGCGCATTCCCAGTCCCCAAATCAGCCATAGTTACCTACAATCAGAAAACAATATACAAAAAGCACAAAGGGATCACGCAAATCAGTGAAATTGAGTAAACATTGCTCATAGTGTAAAATAAAATTTGAAACTATTTTGGATTTACAAACAATGATTTATAACAGAATGTTCCAAGTCAAACCATTTCCAATAACCACCAAGCACCAAAAACAATAGGGGAGAGCTTTCACCAGAATTCCAATCACAATATACACGGACGAACACCCAAATTGGGGCCGCAACAATATCATTACCACCTCACCCTAAGTCCTTAAGTGTCCACACCCCTCAGAAGGTACTTCTGACCCAAAGGAGTAGATCATAGAGCTTACTGCATATCAGTGTTCGCAGGCAATTTCAATGTATTGATATACGGGGTGCATAGTACCAATAATTACACGGAGCACCATAAAGGGACCAACAATTTACACGGAGCACCATAAAGGTACCAACAAAGTAATCCATCCAGTGAAAGTCTCCCAAAACCATAATCCATTCCAGTTGAAAAATCCTTGAATCTAGAACGCATGGGGAAATAATCCCTAATCTCCAAAAATCCCCAAATCAGGGTTTTAACAATCCATCAATAATTCGCAAACCACACGAGAAAACAATTATGAGCACAGATGTTTACCTGAATACGCTCACCACTACGAAGACAAACAAGCCACACCACTAGTAACGCCCATCAAAGAAATCGGGGTCTAGAATTGCAGAAAAGATTACCAATCATAACCATAACAATACAACCCCAAATAATCTCAAGCCTTAATAAGTAATAGACCTTACCCCTTCTATCTAAACCGGCACCTGGGAAGAGACTTATCAGTTGCAGGAAGAAAGAACGAGAATTTGGAAATTTTGGAGAGGAGCGTAATAATGTCACGAAGAGGATGAAACAAATGATGGGGATATCGTGAATTAAATAAAGCAGTAATGGTAGAGAAAACGAAATAACATTATTTGAATATTAAATATATTTGGTTTTAAAAAGGGAGAAAGAAATAATCTACATTGTAAATAGTTTTGGAAAACATATTTAGCAATTAGGCTGCAAATAATTTGAAAGGTAGATTGAATAACCAACGTTGTAATCAATTTGAAAATAACTAGATTCAACAGGTTAGATAAATAAGGAGTAGTTGTTAATTGGAAATTAAAATAAGAAAAGAAATAGTCTAGTTGTTGGGAAGAGATAAGGATGGATATAAAATATCTTCTAAGGGGAGATATTTGTTTAAAGGCAAGTAAATAGATTTCAAGAAATCATTTATGTGAAGAGTGGGAATCGTGGTAACGGTGATGATAGACAAATATCTAGTATTTAATATAATTTTGGGAAGGAAAATGTGAGGGAAATATATTTAAATTATAGTAGTTCAGGAGAAGGAAAAATGCAAAATAGTTATGCTGCTTCCCGGGGCCTTTATTAACATCACTCTTGACTAACAAATCTTATTATATATGTTCTAATATAATGTCTAATTCATTAATTCCTACTATATAGTACTCATATTCTAACTCAAATTATGCTGGTATTTCATCACATCCCCCTTAGAAGAAAGCTTCGTCCTTGAAGCTAAACCTAACCATCTACCGGAGCAAAAGTTGATTCTGAAAGCGCCTAATCGAATTGATCATTGACTTAATTTTTAAATTGTTACCTGCTCGAAGAGCTGTAGGTACTTCTTCTTCATTTCCTCCTCGACCTCCCACGTTGCCTCTTCGGTCCCATGATTTGACCATAGCACCTTGACCATTCGAGTGGACTTCGATCGGGTCTCTCTGGTCTTGGTGTCTAGGACTCTGATAGGGTACTCCTCGTAAGATAAGTTTTGCTCCAACTCCAGCACCTCTGGCTGCAGAACATGGGACGGGTCGGTAACATACCGCTTCAACTGGGAAACATGGAAGACGTTGTGGACTCTCTCCAGTTCACCAGGAAGTGCCAGTCTGTAGGCCACCTCCCAAATTCTCTCTAAGACTTCGAAGGGACCCACGAACTTAGGGCTTAGCTTCCCTTTCTTCTCGAATCTGGTTACCCCTCTCACAAGAGACACCTTAAGGAAGACTCTATCCCTTACCTCGAACTCAACCGGTCTCCTCTTCAAGTCGGCATTGGACTTCTACCTATCCTGGGCTGCTTTCATTCGACTCTGGATGATTCGGACCTGCTCCATGGTCTCCTCTATCAGCTGAGGTCCCAATACCACCGTCTCGCTGATATCGCTCCAACAAAATAGGGTCCTACACTTCCTTCCGTACAAAGCTTCACAATGAGCCATCTTTATGCTCGCGTGATAACTGTTATTGTACGAGAACTCCACCAGGTGTAGCATGTCTACCCACGAACCCTAGAAATCCATTATGCATGCCCGAAGCATATCCTCCAAGGTTTGGATGGTCCTCTCTGTCTGACCGTTGTAGCTGGATGGAACGCGGTACTCAACTTCATATTAATACCTATGGCCTTCTGAAACTGCTGCCAGAAGTGAGCCAGAAATCTCGAATCTCGGTCGGATATAATAGTCTCGGGCACCCCATGATACCTTACCACATTCTTGATGTAAGCATCTACTAGCTGACTCATAGACCAAGTGCTCTTCATAGGTATGAACCTAGCAGACTTGGTGAGTCGGTCTACGATCACCCAAATTTGGTTGACTCCATGTTGGAGAAATATGTGACTACTTCTACAACTTAGGCAGTGTACCTATCGTTTTGCGGAATAGTGGATTTGTGGGTTGTCGTACTCTTGGGGACCTCGCTGTGGATAACTGATAGTGTAGTAAATTGACTGAGATTTCTAGTAAACAATTTTATCATCTTTGGAAGAGTAATATTAAAAGCTAACTCATAAGACAATAATAAAAACAATTAATCAAAACAGAAAAGAAATAAAAATTGTAAATCTTTTTGTTTTTAAATAAGCATCCTGGGTTGTTCTGCTCACCTATTTTATCCAATTATATCAACATAAACTTCCCCACTTTAGCAATAAACTCAGGAATCTTAATTAGTTCATTGACCGGTTCTTGTACAATAAACCCAGATTAACTTAAACAACAAGCCGCAATTCTTGCCCAAGTCATTATAATTTAATCGCTTAATTACCAATTCCTATTGGAGACAGATTAACCTATAGGCGAGTCACGCTTATAGTCGTTAACCCGTTTTGACTTCCTATGTCTAGAACCTTGTCTCAGCATCGCATTTTAACAAGAGAACTACAAATATCACTTTAATAATTGTACAAGAAGATTAAAGCGCATTACGGACAAGAATCAAAATACTGCTTAGATAAATTATAGTGGAAAGTTTATATAACACAATTATATAAAATAGGCTCGCTTCCAAACCCAGGAAGCTAAGTTTATTACTCAGACATTAACAAGGATGAAAATAAAATAAAGATAGAAATAGCCATTATTTTGGAGACTGCCGGAGGAAACAAGACTGTGATTCGCTCCTGCTCCAGCTGCTTCTCTTCTCTTCTCTTCTTTTAATCCTGGTTCTGTCGAGTGGTGGAATGAAGAATGAAAATAAAATGGAGAAGTAGGGGATAAGAGGATGGAATGGATCGTAGGTGTGGTGTTCGATTCTGTTGTGAGCGATGGATGATGGTTTCATGAACTTCGATGAACTTTGGATTTCGGAAGGGTTGATCTTTTTGAGCAGGAGGAGCGTGGGTTTTTATAGAAGAAAGAAGGAGGAAGAAGACAGAGCTGGAACAACGCGTGAGGGATTTACGGAGTGGAGTGGGGCGGCGCCTGATATCGCTGATGGAGTAGATGGATGTGTTTGTAGGCGCCGCAAAGGAAGAAGCAATTGGGGAAGACAGCACCGAAGGAAATCAGTTGCGTCAATTTCAGGATCTGGTTGCATTTAATTTCTGTCCGTGCTTTTTTCATCGGACATGTTTATCTCTTGTCCGGCCATTTTTGAGCGGACATATTGTGTCTTCTATTTGCTGTCCGGCCAAATATCCACGGACATCTCACAAGCTTCTCTATTCTTGTCCGGTCTTTTTTCCACGGTAAGCTTGTGCCTTGTCCGCCCTTATTTCCACGGACAGAACTTCTGTCCTTCTCTGTCTTGTCCGGCCTTTTCTCATCGGACAGGCCACAGACTCAATTTTGCCGCGTCCGAACCTGTGTCCGGACCAGCCTGGTTCAGACGCTTCGATTTTATGTGGAAAAATCCTTGTTTGTGTCCGCCCTTATTTACCCGGACATACCACATACGTCCCATTTGACCTGTCCGAACCACTGTCCGGACCAGACTGGTTCGGACGAAAATTGGTTTGCTTCTAAAATATTCGTTTCAGCTCCGATTTAAGATCCGTTTGCGCCTATGCGTTCGTCTCTTCGTCTACTTTGCTCCAGATTGGTTTTCCTCATGTTTAACCAATAAATTTATGAGATAACCAATAAAACATAAACTAGAGGAAAATTAACCAAAGTGGAGAAATGAGCAAGAAAAGTGCTAATAATATATGAAACACACCCATAAAACATGCTCATTTGGACACTTATCACACCCCCACAATTATCTTTTTGCTTGTCCTCAAGCAAAACCATGTTCCCAAGTAAGTAGGGAATGCTCAATATTAACAAATATTATTATGAAGGGTAGGATAAAGATGTGAACAGTTCATGATCACAAACTTTTTGAGGAGTGTGATCCATCAACTACTGGTGGCACAGGTGTGCTCAGGTAAAAACAAAATATAAAGTTTCGGGGTATGATCCGGAGTACTTCAATGCTTCTCAGCTAAGGTGACTTTGAGAACTTTTACCACGACCAACTTCTCTCAAGAATGGGCATTGAGGGGTAAACAAAAGGAAAAATAGATTTATGCATTTGTTTCGCTTTTGCATAAGAGATGAGAAGATAATATGTAAGCATCAAGCTTTTGTATTTAAGAACACTCAACTCTCTTTGTTGGTTACCAATGGTGTCTCGCAAGTCCCTTGTTTATTATTTTTTTTGTATATATTTTTTAGACAGAGAAGCACCCCTTAGCAATCCCTACGAGAGAAGACAGAAAGAACCCCTGAGCAATAAAAAATCCAACCATTCCAGATCATTTGGTCACACCGCATAAAAATGCTCCTCAAAAGTAATCAAAATTTTAAAATTTTGTACCATTTATCCCATAATTCATAACAGTATTTGTTCTTAAAGAGAACAACCCACGTCAGCAGGGTCCATAATTTAAATTTGGATAAACGCAAGATAAGTAGAGAGATTAAACATTTTAAGCAATGTGTCAATAAAGAGAGACTTAAGACGAGCGACCGAGAAGTGAGTCCTCCCCCACACTTAGATTGAAGCAATGTCCTCATTGCGTAGGAAGAATTAAATTAACGAGGGCATGCAATCTACCAGAGTACCTCACACAATTCAAAGCAGTAGGGAGTATGTAAAAATTTGAAGTGCAAAGCAAAGAGAGTGTACTCCCAAAGTTTTGTAGAGTATTTAGACAGAGCTCCTCCACACTTGAGTTCAGCTGTAGGAATGTGCATGATGTTCCTATAATGAATATTCTAAACAGCCAGAAGAACTCAAATTAATTCTCCTCGTTCTCTCTCCTCTCTTTTTTTATATAAAAACATATATAGGAATAATATGGAAGACAAAACATAAAACAAAAATAGTAGGATAATAAAATTTAACCACTGGGTTGCCTCCCAGTAAGCTGCCCGTATTTATAGTCTTTGGCTAGACTCCCGCTTCGTTATCCTGGATCAAAAATAAAGGTAGACAACAGCTTTGCCAGGAAAACGAAGTTAGCAGTAATTAAAAACAAACCACCTGGATCAAAACAAAACGTCACCTCGGCAAATAAAATATGAAAGTAAATACTCCACAAAACCTGGTGTTTGAGGAGGTACTGCCGGTAACGTAGTTCTAATAGAAGACCAGGTGGTGATGACTTTTCTTCCTCAAATTGGAGGATGTAAACATCCTCCTCTTGTTGTTGAGGCTTATGGAGGCAGGGTGGAAGTTGATGAGAGACTGGTGGTAGCGGTGTTCCTTCCTCAGATTCGAGGATGTAAATTTCCTCTCCTGGTTGATGAGGCTCAATAGGATAATCCTCATCTAGCTCGCGGACTGGCTCTGACAAAATATCTTCAAATTTTAATTGCTCCTCTTGTGCTGGGGATGGAGATGGAGGAGAATTGTAACTCTCAGACATTTGCTCCAACTCAGCGTCGGAGAAAAATGTCCTGATAAGTTTCTTTATCTCCTCATCAGAACTTGTAGCTTCAAGAATTTCTGGCTTGAATCGATCTTTGCTCCTTGGAGTCACCACTGGAATCTCTTCTAGCGGCTTGGCCTGACTCGGGAAAAATTCGTCTGGCCCTTGTGTAGATTGCTGTTCATTCTGATTGAAGTAGTCATATCCCAACTGAGCTTCTTTGTACTGTGTATTAGCCTGGTCGACTTCCCACCAATACGGCTCTCGATTTGATTGCTGAGGTGGTTGATAATCCTTGACCAACCTTTGATATGAGGACATCTCCTCTTGCATGTGCGTCCATTCCAAATCAATCAACAATCTTCTCACCTCATCGTAGCCGCTCTCCATAATCAGTAACTATCCTACAAAAACAAAAATAAAAATACCAAGTAGAATAGAACTAAAAATAGAAAATAAACACAAAAATAAGAATTAACTAAATAGAAAAACAAATAAGAATAAAACAGAAATACAAGAAAATTGCTAAAAGAAATAAGTAAGTAAAATTAAATAAAATTAAATGAAGCGAATAAAAAGATGAAATAAAAGAAAAACTAAACAGAATTAAATTACTGGAATTTAAATGACAAGGGAATTTAAATGACAATGGAATTTAAATGACAATAAAATAAAGAACTGAATTTAAATGACAATTAAAATAAAGAACTAAAATTTAATTGGCTGAAATTTAAATGACAGAAAATTTAAATGATAGAATTTAAATGACAGAAATTAGATTACTGAAATTTAAATGTTAAGAATTAGATTGCTGAAATTTAAATGTTAGAAATTAGATTGCTGAAATTTAAATGTTAGAAGTTAGATTGCTGAAATTTAAAGGACAATGGAAACTTAAATAACTGGGAAATAATGACAGAATTTTTAAATGACTGGGAAAATAAATGACTGTAAGTAATACGATATTTAAATTGCTAGAAAGATTAAATAACAAAATAGAAACAAAAATTAAAGAGTAGTAAAAGCTAAACAGAAAACTCAATAAAATTAAAAACTATCAATTAACCGTGCTGGAGGTCCCCGCAACGGGCCAAAAACTTGTTGGAGAAATATGGGACTACTTCTACAACTTAGGCAGTGTACCTATCGTTTTGCGGAATAGTGGATTGTGGGTTGTCGTACTCTTGGGGACCTCGCTGTGGATAACTGATAGTGTAGTAAATTGACTGAGATTTCTAGTAAACAAATTTTATCATCTTTGGAAGAGTAATATTAAAAGCTAACTCATAAGACAATAATAAAAACAATTAATCAAAACAGAAAAGAAATAAAAATTGTAAATCTTTTTATGTTTTTAAATAAGCATCCTGGGTTGTTCTGCTCACCTATTTTATCCAATTATATCAACATAAACTTCCCCACTTTAGCAATAAACTCAGGAATCTTAATTAGTTCATTGACCGGTTCTTGTACAATAAACCCAGATTAACTTAAACAACAAGCCGCAATTCTTGCCCAAGTCATTATAATTTAATCGCTTAATTACCAATTCCTATTGGAGACAGATTAACCTATAGGCGAGTCACGCTTTCTAGTCGTTAACTCGTTTTGACTTCCTATGTCTAGAACCTTGTCTCAGCATCGCATTTTAACAAGAGAACTACAAATATCACTTTAATAATTGTACAAGAAGATTAAAGCGCATTACGGACAAGAATCAAAATACTGCTTAGATAAATTATAGTGGAAAGTTTATATAACACAATTATATAAAATAGGCTCGCTTCCAAACCCAGGAAGCTAAGTTTATTACTCAGACATTAACAAGGATGAAAATAAAATAAAGATAGAAATAGCCATTATTTTGGAGACTGCCGAGGAAACAGGACTGCGATTCGCTCTGCTCCAGCTGCTTCTCTTCTCTTCTTTTAATCCTGGTTCTGTCGAGTGGTGGAATGAAGAATGAAAATAAAATGGAGAAGTAGGGGATAAGAGGATGGAATGGATCGTAGGTGTGGTGTTCGATTCTGTTGTGAGCGATGGATGATGGTTTCATGAACTTCGATGAACTTTGGATTTCGGAAGGGTTGATCTTTTTGAGCAGGAGGAGCGTGGGTTTTTTAGAAGAAAGAAGGAGGAAGAAGACAGAGCTGGAACAACGCGTGAGGGATTTACGGAGTGGAGTGGGGCGGCGCCTGATATCGCTGATGGAGTCGATGGATGTGTCTGTAGGTGCCGCAAAGGAAGAAGCAATTGGGGAAGACAGCACCGAAGGAAATCAGTTGCGTCAATTTCAGGATCTGGTTGCATTTAATTTCTGTCCGTGCTTTTTTCATCGGACATGTTTATCTCTTGTCCGGCCATTTTTGAGCGGACATATTGTGAAATACCCCAAATTATTAAAGCATGGATTAAATATTTAATCATATTAATTAAGGCCTAAACATGCCTTAAAAGTCAACTGAGAACAACAGTGGTCAACATAAAACAAGATGTTGCACTCTTTGACTGTTAAGGGTAAATAAATACCCAAATAAAATTCTTAGGACCTAAAAATTTGTCCTAAGCATATTAACACACTACTAAACATATTATAACCGTTGGACAACACTCCAACACAAAGAAAAAGCATTTACATGCTTCAAGGTCAAAAAGGCAAAAAGGTGCTCTAGGAAAACCTTAAAAATCAAAGGACCTCTAATGATATAAAATTGAATTACATGATCAAATATCATGTAAGGAACACAACAAACCGTTGTCAAAGAAAACCAAGCCCAGAAACACCTTGCGACACAAAATGTGCACTAAAACTCCTAAAAGCACGTTTTGTGTAATCGCCTTCTAAATTGGTTTTAAATGGGCTAAAAGGTTATAAATACCTTAAATATAATAAAATACCATATTATATGATATTAGGAATTTAATTCCAGAAATTTACAGATTTTTACAAATTTAATATTAAAATATTAATAAAACCCTAAAGTGGGCCCGCATGAGTCAATATTGACCAAGCATGGTCAATGGTCAATTAATTGACCCATTTGGACCAAGGAAACCGGCTGGCAATAAGAGAGGAGGCAGCTTGCAATAATTGTTGGACAAATTGATACCTAACTTCAATTTGCAATAGTAACCTTTACTTTTTCCATTATTTCAAATCTTTCCACTCTTTCCTTCCTTCCTTGTCCGATTTCCTCCTGCCCAGCTGAGCTCCTCCCTTCCTTTGAAGCTCTCAAGGTCTGTTCTTGAGCATGGAAGGCAAGCCTAGCTCCTAAGCTCTTAATGTAAGTGTTTTAATGTCATTTTTAGCTCTTTTTCTTCATCTCTTCACTACCAACACCTAAATTTCGTGGCCCATCTGTTCCTATGGCTTATTCTCAGTGTTCTAAGGTTAGAACAAGAGCTAAACTCGGTTGAGACCAGTAGAGGGACCAAGGTTGTTCAAATCTACACTTTAAGGTAAAAATGTGCTTTAAGCTCATAACTTTTGATTCCCTTCAAGTTCGGCTGTGAAACTTTGGTCATAGCCTTATTTTCTCCTCCTTTTCATGTGGAATCAGTTGGTTAGCCATTTGGAGCAAGGGTGGCCGAGATCCAAAGGAAATACCCTCTTTTAAGGCATTTTTCCAAGGTAAAACCTAATAACAAGGTAGCATTTCGAGATCTAACTATTTCCTATGTTAATATGGTGGATCTAACACCTTGTGGTGTGTTTGGTTCAGGTCGAAACCACTTAGAACTTCCCTTGCATTTTTAAGGTGATTTTTGCCTTAAATCTTACATTAATTATTCCTTATGGTTAAGCTCAAGCTTGGAGTGTAACCATATCTTGTTTTTGTGTATTAAACATGTCTAAATCAAGTGGTGAATTTTCCTACAAGTGACCGAGCTCATACAAGGAATAATCAAGGTATAAACACTTAAACTTATGATTTTTATAATTTTAAGCATATATATATATATATATGGCCGAGAGTGAAGTTCACATATAGGTTATATTGACCTAGAAATGGGAAAAAATGACTAAGATAATTAAGCTAGTCATTTAAGAGATTTAATTAACATAATTGTCAAATTTAAGACATTATGTGGAAGTTTGGTAATTAAACAAAGAATCTATGGTGAGGCCGAAAATTTATATGTATTTTGGGACATTTATGTGTAATTTATTTTGTGAGCAAATGTTTGTAATAAGGCCATGTATTTTAGGCCATTTTATTTATGCATTTACAAGCTTTTAATTAAGTTTAAGTAGTATAAATGCATTACCAAAATAAATGGGGTATTAGGTGTAATTAAATTAAATTTAAGGGCTTTAGAATAATAAGGCCGAAAATTAGAGGTTAAAAGGAGTTAAAAGTTTTAAGATTTTATAAAGTTTTGGGGTTAAATGGTGAATTTTAGAAAGTTGGGTACTAAACCGTAATTATAAGGAATTGTTGGTCAAGGAAATATTAAGGAGGTCAACCTTGACCATATGCTAGGTTTTGACCAAAATAAATAAGTTAGATAACTTATTTAAGGTTTTATAATAAGTTATGCATTTTATGGTAATATTTTTATAACATATGTGGTAAATATGTTATTACCAAAAATAAAGGGGTGTACAATGGTATTTTAAACACCCATGGGCTATTAGGAATCTTTAGGAATTTATTTGTGAGTTTTGGAATTAAAATGAACTATATAAGTATAATATATAGTTAATATGTCATTATGACACTTTGGAGAAAAATAGATGTGGAATGGTAAATACCAAGAGTATATGGGTTAATAAGGATATTTATAACCCTTTGGTGGAATTTGGAGATTTTTAGAATTATATAAGAGTATTTATTGAGATAGATGTATAATATAGTTTTAATGATATTATCAAACTATATGTTATAAATTGGGCCTAATGACAATATAAAATGTATATTGAGGTCTGTTCGGAATTTACAAAATAACCATAGGTTATGCTCTTTTATAAGTTAGAAATGTTATATTAAATGGGATATATAACATGGTAAAAAGAAAGGGGTGACTTTGTAAATAAAGGAAATTATGGTTTAAGGAAAAGTTTAAGGGTTTAATATATGCCTATGACGCAATACACAATAGTTTTGTATAAAAACTATAGATTATAAGTTAAAGGAAATAAAAATATCATAGCAAAGATATTAGTATTTTGGTATAACATTACATAATGTTATGTGGTCAAAAAGGGAATTTAAATAAATTCAAGGGCTATACCGAAAATATAAAGGTTGGAAAATGAATTTTAGACTACGGTCTACTATGTTATAAATGTTATGACAAGTAAATGGTATTAAGGTGGTTTAGATGGAATTAATATAAGGAAGGGTACTCACATAAAATAGTGTGACAAACTATAAATAAATGGGATTTATAAACTAAGGTATTTATTGAATAAACCTTAGAAGTTGTAATTATACAACATAAAATGTTACTCATGTTAGGATAATAATCTTAATATAAGTCGTACAATATGATACAACTAATGGGAATAATCATCTAATAAAAGATGATAAAAGTAACATAAAATATAAGGTTTATTAAACTCATGGGAATTACCTACGTGGTAAATATATACATACACAGAATAATGTATATAAGGTGGATATATATATTTGGTTGGAAACCATATGATTTAATGGTGTAGTTATTTAAAAATATATATAGTTACGAACGATAAGTTATGAGTTTTGGAAGCAAGTATTATTTGCTAAAGATAAAGGGATTATATAATACATTGTATTATAATGGATGGTGGGAAAAATAATATAATATAATATAATAAATGATACAATACGAAAAGAGTATAATGTAATACAATCATGCATGCAAACATGCAACTATAGGTTACGTACCTAAACTAGAGGTGGATAAGATTAAAAGAAATATAAGGAATTAAACTTAATAGTTGGAATAGTTTTGACGTACGCGTTTTAAGTAACAAACCGACTGTTTTAAAGAAACCCGTAACAATTGTAGAAAACAGAGGTGAACTGTCGGGGTTGCTTATTATTCGGAAATACCGGATGTAGTTAGTCATGGAGACTGACGTATAGTTTTAATACCGTTTAGATTATACTTCTGACAAGGACGCTTGACAAGCTAGCGGACTACTCGGAGCATAGGATCTTGAAGATTCATACTCCACCGTAATACAATCAGGGTGAACAGTATGTAAAGGGGTTTGCCGAGTTGACCTAAGGTTGCTCCTTGGGCTCGGATTTGGTTGATATAACTTGTGTGTTATATGTGTGGATACATGTATGTGATTGTGTGCTACTGCATTAATTATTTTATGCACGAGCGTCCTACGGGACTAACACTACGTCGACTATAGATCGACTTATATAAACATACATATACGTTGTGATGACATGACGGTTACTTGATATAATACCATGATATTAATATTAAGTATAGGGTAACCTAAGTAAAACACTTAGGGACGAGTCACGACATTGTCGGTCTCTAGAGCATGGATCTCTAACATAAAGATAACCTAGATGACTTATAGGTATGCGAGACCCATTGGGCCGCTGGTTAATAAATATATCCTCCATAAGACTAAGAGTAGATCTTAAACATTATGAGAGAGTGATGGTATGAGTTTGAGGTGAGGAATCCCGGTAGTTTACGAACTACTTGGTTGCGCATTTGTGATCACTGAGGGGTTTCCTAATTGGATTCCGCTCCAGGTTATATCCTACGAGCCCAAATAGGTTCGTGGATCAGGTGGCTACGGCCTTTTTATGGACGTCTTACGAGACATAAGTGAGTCTGTAACACCCCATCCAACACCAGCACATAATAACATCTGCAGCGGAAACTCAACTCATCACATTACTTATTCCAATGGTGTTACACCGCCGTTAACCACCCACGTGGCTAACAAGGCTAATATGTACATTTGTATCGGTCTGATGGACTAGATTCCCGAGCAACTACACAATACAATACTCAATCCATCTTCAACATTTATTATATACATACACTCCCCCTGTACCGAGTATTTATAAACTGTTGCCGACAACAACTTCGGTCTTACTACACCTACTGTATACATACACTTAAAAGTTTACCCATGTACAATGACTACCCGTCCTACTCTCGAACGGCTTCCAGCACTTCTGTACCTGAAATAGGAAAGAGAAGAGAAAGGGGTGGCCCCAAGGGGCTCAGCACCTTTGCTGGTATGGTAATCCCGCAGCCCGCATGCTACCGGGCCACGCACGACTAATTGTCGTCTTAGCATGCAGTTGATTATATTTAAATCATGCACACTAACCATAAACATACCACACATAATAATAATTCGCCTCAATGGGCTCAACCTATAACCAAAACATCCACACTTAACCAACCATCCAATAATTCCTTAAACCCTAGAGTGGCTCTCCTCTAAACGGAGCTACTTCCTTAACGAACGACGTGTACCCATCAATCGGGTTTTCCTTAAACGCCTCTTGTCACAACTGGGATTCATTTCCATGATCCACACATTCCATAACATACAACATATCTCATTCCTTATATGACAAACATAACAATCTTTCTGGTTTCTACATACACATGATAACCTCACCATCATTCTAAACATCCGATATGTATATATAAATACCTTAGCATAGCAAGGGAATTTGCATAGCACCATAACATTACATAACATCATAAATTCGGTTCTCACAAGGAACCTTCCATCATAGTTAGTCCATACCATGAGCATAGATTGTTGCCAAACTCATACCAAGCTCGTTAATTACCTCATCACCATCCTGTTATTTGAACGGTTGACTTAAACCCAAGGTGTGTCGGATATAGTGATCCCAAGCACACCAAACAACACAGTATGCCCCTATGGCCCGACGTGAGTCAGTAAACTAGCTTTGGATAAGCTAAGGGAAGGTTGAAACCAAATTGGAATACCACCTAAACATACACCAAGGGAGCCGAACTGGACATGATAACGACCCCCACCATCACACGCGTGGCCGGAAACTGCCGGACTCCTCACCCCCCGTTAGCCCATAGACTCTTAGAAATAAGTAGTTAGAGATCCATTATGGAGCCTACCACAACCACACACCATACGGTATCATAACCGAGTTAAGCACACAAGGGAGGAGAGAGTCATACCTTCACATACAAACATCACGCACAAACATCACATAACCAACTCACGCATAGCCGTGGTTAGAACGTTCCTTAAGTCGGAAACGTTGTTACCGGATACCGTTCTCCTACGTTTACCTAATAGAGGTTAACTAGCCCTTCAAGCGCATTCGAGGTTACCGGTATCGGCACGTAAACATACAATAACAATAACGACTGTAAACTCGTTTCATGATTTATCTCATAACGTGGCAAACATACAGAAAAACACATTGGCATACAAGCCGGTGTAATCCGGTAGGACACAGGTTGCAAGAAAACCATACCTGTCACCGGAGTCCACTTATCCTGTCCATTTATGTTCCTCGAGCAATTCTCGAACAACTGTTAACATCACACGTGTTTTCATTAACATCGGGGTTTGCTTGATCACTTAATGTCAATGCTTAATTTTTCCCCGTTAACTTAGTTACATAACTTAACATTTTTAACTTGTTTTACTCTCACATTTTAATTCAACTTTTAACCCACTTAGGTGTCATTAAAACTCCCCTAACATGTCCTTAACATCCTTATTACATCATTACCTACCAATCCCCATCATCACATACCATTTCATACCTTAAACCATGTTTTGGTCCGACCGACCCACCGACCGACCCACAGCTGGGTCGGTCCATTACAGACCCCTTTTACTTCCTTACAAACATGCCCGTCCGACCCACGTCCGACCCACCATTCTGGGTCGGTCCATGTGCGAACATTTTCCTTCCTTTGAAACCTGACCGACCGACCCATGTCCGACCCACCCTTTTGGGTCGGACCATTACCGAACATTTCCTAACATAAAACAGAGGCTCGACCGACCCACAAACTGGGTCGGCCCCTGGGTCGGTCGCCTCCTAAACTTACCCAAACTTGTCAAATCTTCACCAAACTTCTCCTAAGGCCTCTTAATGTGTTCTAACATCATTTGGCACTTCAACACACCCTTAAGATATTCTTAAACACTCACAAAACTATTTTTCCTAATTCCTTAAACCTTTACTTATATCTCCACAAAATTCCTAACACTTACAATGTTTTCTCCTTATGATTTCTAGGTGGCATTTCACCTATAATGACCAAATACCAAGGTGTATCCTCTACACCTTATCATCATCCCTCAACTTCTTTTCTTACTAACTAAATCTCCTTTTCATATCATACCTAAACTCACTTGTTCCTTGAACATCAACATTACCTAACCTTAAACAACTCCTCCAAGACTTAAATACATCCTCAAAACACACATTGAATTCCTAGAACTTCCAAGATAACACCTAAATCCTTGCATCACTCTAAATCACCTTTACACATGTTTTCTTCTCAAGTAATCATTCATTCACCTTTGCCTCTCCCTAGTTCACCAAAACTCACTTTAAACACTTAGAACTTCTTACACATTTCCCAAATTTGGCCATAGCTTCTCTTGTATATACTCACATCCTAACACTTAGGTTTTTACCTTATTTCACTCAAGGACACCTAAAATCCATCAAACACATTTTATACACAAACTTCACACATTAAGCACTACATCACAATATAGTGCATAACTTAAATTGCTTGGCACTTAGGCCCTTAAATGCATGGCTCTTAGGCCCTTAAATTGCATAACCCTTAAACACTGAATTTCCCACATAATAATGCCTTTGACCTGCAAATACACCCAACAATACATATTCCTTTAATAAACTCCTTGAGAGCATTTTACTAGCTCATTTACCATTTGCTCTTTAGGTAGTTTTAACAAGCATTATAAGCTTATTTCTCCTAAGGCATTAAACCACATTAAGGTAGCATATTTACCTCTTTTCCTCACAAATTTCTTTCTTGTTTCCTTGTAAAACCGGTAAGGCATTTGGTTCCTTGCCAACAACTAAACAATATACCAACATTGAAATGAGTATATAAGCATTATGCTTCATCTCATTATAAACCCTAGTTACATATATTATCTTAAGGTATTAACATGATTGTTTTACCTTGGAATGGAAAGAGAGCTTGAATATATATCAAGAGAGGACTCCTCCTAGCCCTTGGAAGATTCAAATGAAGCTAAACAAGCAAGGTAAAGACACCATGGTGAGGTTAATTTTCGGCCATGTACTAAAAGAGAGGAAATGGAGTTTTCTTTGGTTTTTCCTTACCTTGAAGCAAAGGTGATCAACAAGGCATAAAAATATTAGCTCAAGCTCCTTCCATGGAAGTTCTCCTTGGCACCAAATGGTGGTTTTGATGATTTGAAAAGATAGGAATGAAGAGCTTGCTCCAACTAAGAGAACGGTAGTCTCGGAATTAAATTCGGAGCATGGAGTCATAAGTTACAAGTGAAGAAGGGTGAAGATTGACATGGTTCTGTTTGGAACCGTTGGAGAGAGGAAGAAGATGGCCAACGTGGGAAATGAGAGGAAAGAAGAGAATGAAGAGATAAGTTTGCTTTTGTTAAGATATTTATCCTTATAAAGCAAATAGTATACTAATTAGTCATTCTTTCTTTTCTTTGTAAACTAACAAGGGTGGTGAGTCACAACACCATAAAAACCGGCCCCAAATAGTACCTAGGGGTGTTTTGGTCTTTGTTGACCAACTTAATCACTTATAGCATTATATGTTACAAACTAGTTATAAAAATCACTATTCACCAATAACAAGGCACATAGAAGTGAAATTTTTGATTTCCCATTGATATAGCCACCCAAATGTGATACTATATAGTACACATGTTAATTAAAGAGTAGTGATGGACATTTAGCCATTCAAAACTCATTTACAAGACAATTTTTCGAAAACGTGCTTTAAGGCTCCTTAAAGCACATTTTGTGTTTTAACTTGTTTTCAAGCTTGGTTTTCTTTGGTAATTGATTTAATATGTTCATTAACATATTTATAAAGTATAGGTATGACCATTAGGTCTTATACACATTTATCACAAGCTTAGAGCACATTTTGCTCTTATTGACCTTAAGGTATTTATTTGTGTTTTGTTTGGTTTCATTGTCTACCAAAGTTTCCTAAGGACTTATTTAGCCTTATTAATCATAATTGAACATTATCAAGTCTTGGTAGGCTTTTGAGTCCTAACCAAGTTCACTCATGGCTTAGAGCATGTTTTTGCTCATACCGTGTCTTAGTGTTTTATTGTGTTTACCATGGTTTAAATGATTCATTTATGTTTCTAAGGCACTTTTTAGCCTTTAAATACCATAGCTTAACATTTACCAACAATACCAAGGTTTGGGGTATTTCAATCTACCCCCCTTAAAAGAACTTCGTCCTCGAAGTTCACATTTCCTCGCATCATTGGATTAGAATACGGGAATTACTTATGTCCATAAAACTTCCATTACCAACCACCCTTTACATCCAACCTCGGACTTAATGGCCCGGGCAACATATCCACATCATTTGGACACATAGGTCCCCATAACATAACAATCTTTAGACACATAGGTCTATGTAACAACACACATTTAGACTCATAGGCCTTGATAGTATACACTTTTAGGAAATCCAAATCAAAACAACATTCATTACACATACCACACAACATGTCGGAGCATGTACAACAATCAAAAATATCCTTGATATAGACTATGATCCCGCAGAACCCGGTCGCGATGGACGCCTTCCGTCCCCGTGCCTTTGGGAAATTAAAACAATCACTTAAATTTTAAAATTTCCTTGTGAGGTTAAGTATAAGAAGATCTTTTATTCAAAATATTAATCGATTGTTTGAAAATACCAATTGAAAATCCTTTTGAAAACACCACACAACTCCAAGTCCGATTTATGCCCTTTATATCTTTCTTAATATAGTTATTTATGACCACTTACAGGGAGCTTCAAGAGTCATCCAACCCTGATGTGATCAGCATCAGTGTTGAACTATCTTTCCACCCCAATTTGTGTTCGGCTTCCCTTGATCTCATGATAATCAAGTTTCACCTCCCACTTCATTTTCAATCAACAATTAATTCAAGCATATCGCATTTTCTATCTTTGAATCCTTCTAGTCATAATCATAACATCTCCAAGGAATAGAACTCCGTCTATCAATCATCACCCAAATCCAACTTAATTCGAGTTACCTAGGGAATTCAATTCTCACTAGGTTCTATGTCGGTCTCATAACCCTTCATAAATACATATATTTTATCAAATACAATATGGTTTATATTTATGCACCATCGGGGTTATAGATCCCCGGGAGTTTCTTTACTCCCTTCCACTTGTACTCTCACACACCACTGTTGCAATTACCACAATTTACCCACAAATAAATGCGTATGTTTATATAACACACGCGCCAACCATCATAACAATCATTTTGTGCTATGCACACCTAGTTCGCGTACACTTGTACGGTAAAACACACTAAGTGGTTTTGCGCTCTACCCCCCTTAAAAGGGATTACGCCCACGTAATCAATCACTAAACCTTGGCTTTAAAATGTTCTGCCGTCGTGAAGTGTTTTGACTTCCACGCGGTCTATTACACAATGGATTCTGATTAGAGGATCTTAACCATATTAGCGGTTTAGTCCCTAAACCAAGAATTCGCATTGGAGTTGTAACTCATAACCGGTTTCGGTCCTGGCCTGTGAGGCTTTTAGGAGCTGCCAACTAGCCATCCATTCATATTCACAATATATATTCGGTACCTGACGCATGGGCTCACTGGCCTCTGTTGCGCAACCCTGATAATTATAGAGCTGGTTTGCCCCATTCGTTACTGTTAATGTATTGTACATCTCCAATGTATTACCATTATCGAGGTAACAATGGTTTCTCAACCGACGCATGGTATCTTTTACCCTGAGCGAATTCGGTGAGTTTCACGATTTTCCCATCCACTTCTCCTATAGCTTACCGCGTAAACTACTATGTAATTCACAATGATTGACTTACTTTTACCGACTTACTGTCGGTTGAGATTGAGCTACTACCTAATGTGTAGTGCTCTCTCAGTTATTTCCCACACCTGGGGTATATCTCATACCGACCTTTGGTATTTAGTGTTACTGTAGTTATTTACTGTTAATCATGTCTCCACCCTTGGTTTTGTACATGTATTCTTTCATTGGTGCGGCCTTGCATTTCCTATGCAACCGCCATTATAACATTATTCTTCCACCATTACCATGCTTCGGATTCCTAGCTATCCCACTCGATCATTACTGTGCAGGAGCAATACCAAAACACTCAGTCATACAGAGTGCAGAGGCGTAAACCCCTGACAGCAACTCTCTTATGCGATTGCGATAGGAATTTTCACTGAAATCCTTATCATTTAACAATACTCACACAACGGTCGCTTATTGCGCACCGTGTCCTTACTCATTATATAGCATCAACTTATACTGTATCCGCTATTATATTAGCTTCTGCTATTAAGCTAGGTTATCTGGCCACTTATTTGGCTGATTTTTTTTGAATATATTACTATCTTTCCCTTGAGCGTTGTTCGTTACACATTTAGCTTCACACACCTATGGTGATTGCTATCAACTTATCACACTTCCTGCGTACACAACTGATACGAGCACTTCCTTTCGTGTTATTTTATTTAAATCACCCTGGGGTAATAACAACGTGGTCCATCCTCCACATATCTCTTGAACTTGATTCACATAACTACCGCTCCTGCGGTGTCACAATGTCGAGAGGTATCCCCACTCTTAATGCAGTGGTTCGTTTACCACTCTACTCGCTTATACCACATAAACTTCTACCATCAATCGATATCTCGTTTATGGCTTATAAGCCTTATTTGCCTTGAGCCGGGCTCATTGTAGGCTGTCCACACACATGTACTTCTCTGTACAATATTACCTGGTTAGAGGTTGTATTGGCATCCATGACAAGGTTGTTGCATTCTGTTTCCTTTCATGGGATGTCCCTTAGGTTTGTCAGTCCGTCTCCTGACAACTTATGTCTAAACTGGGTGTTAATTTCAACCCTTGTGTTTCTGTCATGTCATTTTGTTCAACATTTGTTGATGCGCACACCCTTCGAGGGTTTCTCCTGGGTGTCGTTACGTTATGCCTTACATTTGTTTCACACTTTTTGGTACATTCAGTTATTATCTTCTTCTGTAAAGATCAACATTTCCAGACAGCGTAGGTACTGATTCTGGGAGTTTCATCCCGTTCATTGCACATTAATGTGTCCTCATTAGGCATCTGCCTTGCCCTGCTTTTCAGCTATCATGTTTATCCCTGGGGATCCTTAAATCATATAAGCTGTTTTTACACTCAGTTAGTGCACTTCGCAACTCCTGACTCTTAAACATTTCCTTGAAAGGAATTCACTAATTCCTTTAGTCTCGTTAACTTAACTGAGTTCCTTTACTTCAAGCATTCCTTATATTTTCTTGCTCCTGTTTGATTTATACTGCTGACCGTAGACGGAGTCGACTACTTCCCGTGTTCTGGACTCTACTCGTATACATATATGGGGTATCATACTGATACATTACTACTTACCCAACTAACCTATAAGTAGGTCTGTCGGGTCCACATGCTCCCATCGGAGTGCGGTCGTCCCACAACACAGTTGGTACACTTGTAGTGTCCGTCACACGCCTAGGTGAAGTATTCTGTTGTCAACTCCCTTATATTGTCCCGTGACAATATTCATTCCTTACTTCCCGAACTTAATCAAGGGAAGGTTTATCCATTGCTGTATCTTATCAACTGCTCTTGGTTTTACTGGTTTGGTTTAAAAGAAGGTTGGAAAGAAGTGTTGGTTTGAAAGAAAATCTGGTTTGAAAAGAAAAGGGTTTGTGAAAATCTGGGTTGAAAGAAAAATTTTCATGATTTCACAACATCTTCTTACCTTAACCAAGTCTAGCTTCTTGCTGACTGGTGTACTTACAATCACAGAGGTTAGGCTATTAAGCCCTTCCATGGTCATAGTGGTCTCGTTTAACTTTATGGTACTTTACTAAGTACTTTGTAGTGTTATAATTTCCCGAACAGCCCTGTTATAGCAGCACTTGCTATTGGCAAGTGCGCCATGCTAACTGGCTATCAGTTTAACACATACCGGTTGTGGTATTGTTTTTACCCGCACTGTCATCAGTGGCCTTGTTGGCCCTCACTGATCTTACTGTCTTGATAATAACTTGTCTAGGTGACTTCTCACTGTATTCACATAATAATCATTAACTAGGGTATTTCCCCTTTCTGGGAGACCCCCCCCCTTTTTTTTTTTTGTATTGTATCCTCCTTATAGCCCGTTCCACGCACTTGTCGTGGTTACTGAGACTTGTCTCTTGTTTGGGCACTACGGTGTAGTTCCTTGACGGTTGGTATACCGTTGGTGTTTTATTTATCAACTGTGGTTCCGTAGACACTTGTCTCGGGTGTTATTAATCCATTTCTTGCCCGTTGCACGTAGGTGCGTTGCAAGCTGGTTATTCTCGACTGCTCTGCATGTCGACCCAGGTTGCCGGAAATTCTATTCTCCAATACACAAGATCCTTCATTCATTGCTATGAAATGCGGTTAACATTTCAGATGGAGACCGTCTCCGGATTCCCAGTTTTCGGGATCTACCGTATGACAGGTTCACCGTACCCTAAGGTATTTAATAACAGCCAGATCGGGTATCCCGAGTAAGAGACTTCCATCTCTCTGGCGTTGTTTTCCCCAAGTTATATACAGGAATGTGGAGGGTGGGATGGATATTGTAGGTTTCCAGTAGCACTGGTAGTTCCTAACTAGCGTATCTCTCACGCTATCACTCAACCCTTAACCCAATACTAAATCCTAACTCGGTATTTCCTAAGCTCGGTAATTCAGTCATCAGAGCGATACTTCGCTCTGATACCACTTTTTGTAACACCCCATCCAACAACCAGCACATAATAACAATCTGCAGCGGAAACTCAACTCATCACATTACTTATTCCAATGGTGTTACACGCCGTTAACCACCCACGTGGCTAACAAGGCTAATATATGTACATTTGTATCGGTCTGATGGACTAGATTCCCGAGCAACTACACAATACAATACTCAATCCATCTTCAACATTTATTATATCATACACTCCCCCTGTACCGAGTATTTATAAACTGTTGCCGACAACAACTTCGGTCTTACTACACCTACTGTATACATACACTTAAAAGTTTACCCATGTACAATGACTACCCGTCCTACTCTCGAACGGCTTCCAGCACTTCTGTACCTGAAATAGGAAAGAGAAGAGAAAGGGGTGGCCCCAAGGGGCTCAGCACCTTTGCTGGTATGGTAATCCCGCAGCCCGCATGCTACCGGGCCACGCACGACTAATTGTCGTCTTAGCATGCAGTTGATTATATTTAAATCATGCACACTAACCATAAACATACCACACATAATAATAATTCGCCTCAATGGGCTCAACCTATAACCAAAACATCCACACTTAACCAACCATCCAATAATTCCTTAAACCCTAGAGTGGCTCTCCTCTAAACGGAGCTACTTCCTTAACGAACGACGTGTACCCATCAATCGGGTTTTCCTTAAACGCCTCTTGTCACAAACTGGGATTCATTTCCATGATCCACACATTCCATAACATACAACATATCTCATTCCTTATATGACAAACATAACAACCTTTCTGGTTTCTACATACACATGATAACCTCACCATCATTCTAAACATCCGATATGTATATATAAATACCTTAGCATAGCAAGGGAATTTGCATAGCACCATAACATTACATAACATCATAAATTCGGTTCTCACAAGGAACCTTCCATCATAGTTAGTCCATACCATGAGCATAGAGATTGTTGCCAAACTCATACCAAGCTCGTTAATTACCTCATCACCATCCTGTTATTTGAACGGTTGACTTAAACCCAAGGTGTGTCGGATATAGTGCCCAAGCACACCAAACAACACAGTATGCCCCTATGGCCCGACGTGAGTCAGTAAACTAGCTTTGGATAAGCTAAGGGAAGGTTGAAACCAAATTGGAATACCACCTAAACATACACCAAGGGAGCCGAACTGGACATGATAACGACCCCCACCATCACACGCGTGGCCGGAAACTGCCGGACTCCTCACCCCCCGTTAGCCCATAGACTCTTAAATAAGTATTTAGAGATCCATTATGGGCCCTACCACAACCACACACCATACGGTATCATAACCGAGTTAAGCACACAAGGAGAAGAGAGTCATACCTTCACATACAACATCACGCACAAATCATACACATAAACTGACCATCACGCCGCCGTGGTTAGAACGTTCCTTAAGTCGGAAACGTTGTTACCGTATACCGTTCTCCTACGTTTACCTAATAGAGGTTAACTAGCCCTTCAAGCGCATTCGAGGTTACCGGTATCGGCACGTAAACATACAATAACAATAACGACTGTAAACCTCGTTTCATGATTTATCTCATAACGTGGCAAATACAGAAAACACATTGGCATACAAGCCGTGTAATCCGGTAGGACACAGGTTGCAAGAAAACATACCTGTCACCGGAGTCCTTATCCTGTCCATTTATGTTCCTCGAGCAATTCTCGAACAACTGTTAACATCACACGTGTTTTCATTAACATCGGGGTTTGCTTGATCATTTAATGTCAATGCTTAATTTTCCCCGTTAACTTAGTTACATAACTTAACATTTTTAACTTGTTTTACTCTCACATTTTAATTCAATTTTACCCACTTAGGTGTCATTAAAACTCCCCTAACATGTCCTTAACATCCTTATAACATCATTACTACCAATCCCCATCATCACATACCATTTCATAACCTTAAACCATGTTTTTGGTCCGACCGACCCACCGACCGACCCACAGCTGGGTCGGTCCATTACAGACCCCTTTTACTTCCTTACAAACATGCCCGTCCGACCCACGTCCGACCCACCATTCTGGGTCGGTCCATGTGCGAACATTTTCCTTCCTTGAAACCTGACCGACCGACCCATGTCCGACCCACCCTTTGGGTCGGTCCATTACCGAACATTTCCTAACATAAAACAGAGGCTCGACGACCCACAAACTGGGTCGGCCCCTGGGTCGGTCGCCTCCTAAACTTACCCAAACTTGTCAAATCTTCACCAAACTTCTCCTAAGGCCTCTTAATGTGTTCTAACATCATTTGGCACTTCAAACACACCCTTAAGATATTCTTAAACACTCACAAAACTATTTTTCCTAATTCCTTAAACCTTACTTATATCTCCACAAAATTCCTAACACTTACAATGTTTTCTCCTTATGATTTCTAGGTGGCATTTCACCTATAATGACCAAAATACCAAGGTGTATCCTCTACACTTATCTCATCATCAACTTCTTTTTTACTAACTAAATCTCCTTTTCACATCATACCTAAACATCACTTGTTCCTTGAACATCAACATTACCTAACCTTAAACAACTCTCCAAGACTTAAATACATCTCAAAACACACATTGAATTCCTAGAACTTCCAAGATAACACCTAAATCCTTGCATCACTCTAAATCACCTTTACACATGTTTTCTTCTCAAGTAAACATTCATTCACCTTTCCTTCCTAGTTCACCAAAACTCACTTTAACACTTAGAACTTCTTACACATTTCCCAAATTTGGCCATAGCTTCTCTGTATATACCACATCCAAACACTTAGGTTTTTACCTTATTTCACTCAAGGACACCTAAAATCCATCAAACACATTTTATACACAAACTTCACACATTAAGCACTACATCACAAATAGTGCATAACTTAAATTGCTTGGCACTTAGGCCCTTAAATGCATGGCTCTTAGGCCCTTAAATTGCAAACCCTTAAACACTGAATTTCCCACATAATAATGCCTTTGACCTGCAAATACACCCAACAATACATATTCCTTTAATAAACTCCTTGAGAGCATTTTACTAGCTCATTACCATTTGCTCTTTAGGTAGTTTAACAAGCATTATAAGCTTATTTCCTCCTAAGGCATTAAACCACATTAAGGTAGCATTTACCTCTTTTCCTCACAAATTTCTTTCTTGTTTCCTTGTAAAACCGGTAAGGCATTTGGTTCCTTGCCAACACTAAACAATATACCAACATTGAAATGAGTATATAAGCTTTATGCTTCATCTCATTATAAACCCTAGTTACATATATTATCTTAAGGTATTAACATGATTGTTTTACCTTGGAATGGAAAGAGAGCTTGAATATATATCAAGAGAGGACTCCTCCTAGCCCTTGGAAGATTCAAATGAAGCTAAACAAGCAAGGTAAAGACACCATGGTGAGTTAATTTCGGCCATGTACTAAAAAGAGAGGAAATGGAGTTTTCTTTGGTTTTCCTTACCTTGAAGCAAAGGTGATCAACAAGGCATAAAAATATTAGCTCAAGCTTCTTCCATGGAAGTTCTCCTTGGCACCAAAATGGTGGTTTTGATGATTTGAAAAGATAGGAATGAAGAGCTTGCTCCAACTAAGAGAACGGTAGTCTCGGAATTAAATTCGGAGCATGGAGTCATAAGTTACAAGTGAAGAAGGGTGAAGATTGACATGGTCTGTTGGAACCGTTGGGAGAGGAGGAAGAAGATGGCCAACGTGGGAAATGAGAGGAAAGAAGAGAATGAAGAGATAAGTTTGCTTTTGTTAAGATATTTATCCTTAAAAGCAAATAGTATACTAATTAGTCATTCTTTCTTTTCTTTGTAAACTAAAGGGGGTGGTGAGTCAAACACCATAAAAACCGGCCCAAATAGTACCTAGGGGTGTTTTGGTCTTGTTGACCAACTTAATCACTTATAACATTAATGTTACAAACTAGTTATAAAAATCAATTCACCAATAACAAGGCAATAGAAGTGAAATTTTTGATTTCCCATTGATATAGACCACCCAAATGTGATACTATATAGTACACATGTTAATTAAAAGTAGTGATGGACATTTAGCCATTCAAAACTCATTTACAAGACAATTTTTTCGAAAACGTGCTTTAAGGCTCCTTAAAGCACATTTTGTGTTTTTAACTTGTTTTCAAGCTTGGTTTTCTTTGGTAATTGATTTAATAGTTCATTAACATATTTATAAAGTATAGGTATGACCATTAGGTCTTATACACATTTATCAAAGCTTAGAGCACATTTTGCTCTTATTGACCTTAAGGTATTTATTTGTGTTTTGTTTGGTTTCATTGTATACCAAATTTCCTAAGGACTTATTAGCCTTATTAAAATCATAATTGAACATTATCAAGTCTTGGTAGGCTTTTGAGTCCTAACCAAGTTCTCATGGCTTAGAGCATTTTTGCTCATACCGTGTCTTAGTGTTTTATTGTGTTTACCATGGTTTAAATGATTCATTTATGTTTCTAAGGCACTTTTTAGCCTTTAAATACATAGCTAACATTTACACAACATACCAGGTTTGGGGTATTTCAACTCTAAATGGTAATAAAACTATAAGTCAGTCTCCATGACTAACTACATCCGGTATTTCCGAATTATAAGTAACCCCGACAGTTCACCCCTGTTTTTACTACAGTTGTTTGTTACAGGTTTTTCTAAAACAGTCGGTTTTGTTACTTAAACTCATACGTCATATTTTTCAACTGTTGAGTTTTAATTCGTCGTATTTCTTTTAAATCTTATCCATCATCTAGATTAGGTGTATAACCTATAGTTGCAAGTATCATGCATGATTATTGATATTATTATTTTTTCCATATTGTATTATTTTCCCACCATTCCTTATCATACCATGTATTATATAATTCATTATCTAGCAAATAGTATTTGCAAATCCCAAAAACTCATAACATATAGTTTGTAACTATATTTTTTTAAATAACCACCACCATTAAATCATATGGTTTCCAACCAAATATATGTCCACCTTATATACATTATCCTTGTGTATGCATATATATTTTTAACCACGTAGGTAATTCTCATGAGTTTCATAGACCTCATATATTTTATGTTACATTTTATCATCTTTTATTAGATATCATGCCCATTAGTTGTATCATATTGTACAACTTATATTAAGATTATTATCCTAACATGAGTAAACATTTTATGTTGTATAATTACCACTTCTAAGGTTTATTCAATAAATACCTTAGTTTAAAAATCCCATTTATTTATAGTTTTGTCACATTATTTATGTGAGTATCCTTTCTTTTTCAATTCCATCTAAACCATATCATTGTCATAACATTTAACATTATAGACCTTATCTAAAATTCATTTTCCAACTCTTACTCGGTATAAAAGCCCTTACTTTATTTAACTTCCGTTTTGACCACATAACCTTATGTAATGTTATACCACATACATACCATACTAGTGATTTTTTATTTCCCTTTAACTTATAACCTATAGTCCTTTAACAAAACTATTTTTTATTGCCTCTTAGGCACCATAAGAAAATCTTATTCTTTTCCATAAACCATAGTTTCCTTTATTTACAAAATCACCCCTTTCTTTTTACCATGTTATATATACCATTTAATATAACATTTCTAACTTATAAAAGTATAACCTATGGTTATTTTTTGTAAATTCCGAACAGCCCTTGTGCTATTCTATAATTGCCATTTGGCCCTACTTATAACATATAGTTTACCATATCATTAAAACTATATTTTATACACATAACTTATTAAATTCTCTCTTAATAACTCTAACAAATCACCAAATTCCACCAAAGGGTTATAATTATCCTTATTAACCCATATACTTTTGATATTTACCATTCCACCATCTATTTTTCTCTCCCAAAGTGTCATAATGACATATTAACTATATATTATACATATATAGTTCATTTTAATTCCAAAATCCATCAATAAATTCCTAAAAATTCCTAATAGCCCATGGTGTTTAAAATACCATTGTACACCCTTTATTTTTCGGTAATAACATATACCATAAAAAAAAAATTACCATATATACTTATCTTTTTATACCTTTAAGTTATCGAACTTATTTCTTTTTTGGTCAAAACCTAGCATATGGTCAAGGTTGACCCGCCTTAATATTTCCTTGACCACCAATTCCTTATAATTACGGTTTAGTACCCAAACTTTCTAGAAATCACCATTTAACCCCAAAACTTTATAAAATCTTATAAACTTTATTTTAACTCCTTTTTACTCTATTTTCGGCCTTATTATTCTAAAGCCCTCAAATTTAATTTAATTACACATAGGACCCCATTTATTTTCGGTAATGCATTTATACTACTTAAACTTAATTAAAAGCTTGTAAATGCATAAATAAAATGGCCTAAAATACATGGCCTTATTACAAACATTGTCTTGCAAAATAAATTACACATAAATGTCCCAAAATACATATAATTTTGGCCTCACCATATATTTTCCATTTAATTACCAAACTTCCACATATGTCTTAAATTTGACATTTATGCTTTCTTAATCACTAGTAAATTTACTAAGCCATTTATTAAAACATTTTAAGGTCAAAAATGACCTTATTATTTCCCCTCACGGCAATTTTTAGAGTAGCTTTAACATTTTAACTTAGCAAAGTTAATGTTTAAGTGATTTATACCTTGATTTAGCTTGAATAATCCTTGTTTGAATTCGGCCACCTTAGATAGAAATTTCCAAGCTTGTTTTCATGTTTCAAACAAACAAGGCCTAGTTAGTCTCCAAGCAAGATCTAACCATAAGAAGTAATTTAATGTAAGATTTAAGGCAAAAATCACCTTAAGAATGCAAGGAGAGTTCAAGATGGTTTCGACCTGAATCAGGCACACCACAAGGTGTAGATCTACCATATTGACATAGGAAATAGCTAGATCTCGAAGTGCTACCTTGTTATTAGGTTTTACCTTGGAAAAATGCCTTAAAAGAGGGTATTTCCTTTGGATCTCGGCCATCCTTGCTCCAAATGGCTTACCAACAGATTCCACATGAAAAGGAGAAGAAGATGAGGCTATGACCAAAGTTTCACAGCCGAACTTGAAGGGAATCAAAAGTTTGAGCTTAAAGCACATTTTTACCTTAAAATGAGATTTTGAGCAACCTTGGTCTCTAAACTTGTTTCATTCGAATTTGATTGATGTTCTAACCTTAGAACACTGAGAATAAGCCATAGGAAGTGATTAGTCACGAGATCTAAGCATAGGTGGTGAGGAGATGAAGAAAAAGAGCCAAAAAACAAGCCTTAAACCATCATTTGGAAGCTTAGAAGTTAGATCTACCTTCTTAGCTGAGGAGCCACGGTTGGGAGAGCTTGAGAGAGTCTCAAAGGGGAGCTTCACCGATTGGAATGAAGCTAGGAGAGAGAGATTGACTAGAATTGGTATTATTAGGTTAGAAAATGTTATTTTGATTAGTTTATTGTCACATTATTGGTGGTGACTCATCAAAGGGGTAAAGAATGGACATGAGGTCGGCTGGTGGCTGAGAGAAAGGCTCCACCGAATTTTGAGGCTGGTGCATCAAATAATGGAGTCTAAAGAGTGTATAAACTAATAAAAGGTAAAAGTTAGTCCTTAATTTAAGGAAGCTTTTGGAATCTTGCTTATTAAATGAGCAAGTCACGAAATGGGAGCCTCCTAAGCTTGAATATGTCGAACTCACATGGTCTAAGGGGTTAACTTTGACCTCTTGACCAATCTTAGTCAATATTGACTCCTGCGGGCCCCCTTTTAGGGTTTTATTAATATTTTAATATTATATTTGTAAAAATTTGTAAAATTTGGAATTAAATTCCTAATATGATATAATGTGATATAATATCATATTTAAAGGTATTTATAACCTTTTAGCTCATTTAAAACCAATTTAGAAGGCGATTACACAAAAACGTGCTTTAAGGAGTTTTAGTGCACATTTTGTGTCGCAAGGTATTTCTGAGCTTGGTTTTCTTTGACAACGGTTTTGTTGTCTTCCTTACATGATATTTGATCATGGTATCCAATTCTATATCATTTAGAGGTCATTTGATTTTTAAGGTTTTCCTAGAGCACCTTTTTGCCCTTTTTGACCTTTAAGCATATAAATGCTTTTTCTTCTGTGTTGGAGTGTTGTCCAACGGTTATAATATGTTTAATATTATTTAATATACTTAGGACAAATTTTTAGGTCTTAAGAAGTTCATTTGGGTATTTTTTTTTACCCTTAACAGTCAAAGGGTGCAACATCTTGTTTTGTGTTGACCACTGTTGTTCTCAGTTGACTTTTAAGGCGTGTTTAGCCTTAATTAATGTGATTAGATATTTAATCCATGTTTTATTAATTTGGGGTATTTCAATCTACCCCCCTTAAAAAGACTTCGTCCCGAAGTCTCTTAATCAATAGGTAAGTATATAAATGTATAACTACCCATTATTCCTATAATGTATATCTATGTGATATATCACTTACACACATCGTATTGCGCTTATACAGCACATAGCATCACGTTGTGGCGTTAGTTCAATCATATATGGATATAGGTGATCCATCAGCATCATTATTTCCTATCAGTTCTACAAGTCCTGACAACCTTCCTGAGGTGTCCATAACGTTCCATTGTTCCACATTCCATATCTAATGATTCATTTCGTATCTAGGCGATACCATATGTAATCATTCTATAAAGCAATATGAATAAATATCACAAATAGCATAAGAAAGGTACTACACACATGGTGTAAATACAACATTCAAGCAAGTATCTCATAAAATACATACATACAAGTGCACATTACACACAAACAAACCAAACAACGCACGCCCCACGTACCAACCATAACCAACAAAACCAATTCACTGTATGCCATGCATACGAAACAATTTACTGTATGCCATGCATACTAAACAAACAAACCTCGTATGCCCCGCACACCACCAATTCTTTGTATGCATGCATACTAAACAACCAAAACTTAGTGCACACATGTGCACAGCCAAGAGGCTCTACCCCCCTTAAAAAGGGTTACGCCCCCGTACCCCACAAGTATACAACACCGCTCAACAAGGAGCGCTGAATACTTGGCTCTCAAAGAGTTCACCAACTCGTGGGTTATCCTCATATCAGAGAGACGGGTATAACTCTAGCCCTTCTGGCTCCACAATATATAAAGGGTGAGGCACTAACTATTTGTTCTCTCTCTAAGTTCGTTCTTATGGGCCCACTCGCTCCGTATGAGGCGTAGACCCATGAACATAGGCTCAATTTGCCTATTTCCATTGCTATGTGTCCTCTCATTTGGATCACTAGCAAACATGCGTGTGTCTTCTCTCACTGATATTTAGCTTGAGGTATAATATGACATTGGCTACTGTTAGTACTTAGTGCTCTTGCACTCGTCTTGTAATACTAAGACGTACCAGCCTATATGTCCATAAAGATGATGTTTGTCATCCATGTCTCCTGGTGGTTTTGTTCCGGAGTAACACACTGTTGTAGTTCTCTTTCTTTTTTTTTTCGTTTTTGCACACTCGTGTTGATTTCCACTTTATCTTTCTGCATTCCCGCAAGATTAATAACTGCACGAGTGCAATACCAAAACACTCAGTCATACAGAGTGCAGAGGCGTAAACGCTCAACAGCTAATATCTCATGAGTCAAACAGATTAGATGAGCGAATTATCCTGTGAGTGGTACATTCCAAATCCACTGTTCCTTAAGCAAGGTATCTTCTATCATATAGCTTTATCTTTTCTCCTTGCGTGGTCACGCGTTAATATCCATATCATCTGGTAGATTTCCTCTGGATTGCAAGCATTTGCTTGATCCTTATGAGGGTGCTACATCCTATTCGTCCATAATGGGTTCACATGTTCTTATCCTTAGGTTTCACGTCCTTGAAAGGTTTCCTTGTCTTCTCTGTATACTGCCTAATGCTATCTGCTGAAGGTTCGTGATTTCTCTAGCTCGTTGGTTTAACTGCGGTTCTTCTCGTCCATCTTCGAGGTAATCCGTCTTACTGTCCGTAGTATGGAGTTGACTACTTCTCGTGTTCCTAACACTACTTGTCTACTTGCATGGGGTACCGTACTGATACATTACTACTTACCCGACTAACTCATAAATGAGTCTGTCAGCCCACATGCTCCTAACGGAGTGCAGTCGTCCCATGTCTCGTTTAGTAACTAATGTCTGTCACACGGTTATTGTGAAGTATTCTGTTGTCAATCTCCCTTTGATGGATATCCCTTTTTTTTGTTCTTCTTCTTTTTTTGTCTTCTTTTTGCTTCTTGCTTTTTTTTTGTCTAATAGTTCGTGTTATCAGTTATCCTGTAATAAGTGTTATTGCCTTTGTGGCATCCGTGGTAATTCGTATCTTTAACCAGTGTCATAACGCCGGCTTGTAAGTAAAATCTGTGCTACATTTAGCAACCCGGTTTCCTAGTTCGATCTTATTGAGTACAACACATTATCCTTTCCTTTCCTCCCTGTTTATCCTGATCATATCACATTCATAATTCATATT